>JACEFZ010020404.1:0-10989 GCA_014155875.1 Cepaea nemoralis
CCCTCCTCCTTCCTTTTACTATTTCTCTCTATCTCTCTATTTCTCTCTATATTTCTCTCTTTGTTTCTCTCTCTCCCTCTACATACACTGGAAAGTTCTGGAAATTGCACAGACAGATGCAAAAGAAAGATCGCCATATCACGGTTGGAACAATATACAGAGATAGTCGTTCGACCTTGACAACAGACAGAGAGAAAGGGGAAGCTTTCCTGCAGAGATTTATAGCACAGACATGAGAATGATGGGGATATCAGAGACTCAGTTAGAACGGATAAAAACTTCTCCCGAAAGGTTTGGGAAGTTACGGCCAGGGAAGATACTTAGGCAAATACAGCCCCTTTTGCCTATGATGTTTATGAAGGGTTCCAAAACAGACAGGAGAGGGCGGTGGCAACACTCGTTCTCGAGGATGTGTACAACAGAGTCAGATATGATATTTTGATGTACGCTCTTATGGAGAAGATGGCCTGTCCTTGATTGGTGAACATGATTACAGCTGTTTTGTAATCTCGTAGAGTGGCTCTCCGGCTGGGTACGTGGACCGCTGAGCCATATATCATAGCCCCCGGACTGCCACAAGAGTCAGCAAGTTCACCTGTGCTTTTCAATATGTATACAAGCAAGTTTGCAAGCCTCGAAGTATCAAGGGCTGAAAGGATACTAGCATTTGCAGATGATGTTCTCGCATGCAGGCAAGAGAGGAGGGTGGGAACGGAAATGAAGCAGCTCAGGAACTGCAGTGACACTGGACAAAGTCAGGGCCGGATTAAGCCATCTTGGTGCCCTAGGCACAAACCCACATGGGTGCCCCCTACTGCCCCGGGCCCCCGATCCTCCACTGACTGCTGGTATGTTCAATATTATGCAAAAAACTAACAAAGAAAAACAGTTGTGAAATGTAAACACATATGTTTGTACTACTATCACTCATATAAAACCTACAATAAGGTATTTCTGTATTAAAATTAATAGTTAATTAATTTTGTAATAATAGTAGACAAAAATATTGTAACTTTTTTGATAGATAAGAAAGTCAGAGAGAGAGCACACATTTATATTTTAAAGTTCTTTTTTCTAGATTTACGTCTGGCAAAGTTTTTGAGTACATCATCAAAGTTAATTTTGCGCAACAATTCTGCCTCAATCATTAGCAAAGATAAGGAATCAAGACTTTCTTGTTTCATTGTCGTTCTACTTGGATTTTTTGTACGTTTCAACTGAGAAAAAGAGCGCTCAGTTGAACAGTTCGTAACCATTCTTCTTCTTCTTCTTCAGCATTCCGAGCCATTGAGGTTCTTTGCTGCAAATACAATCTGTCTCCATTCGTCTCTCTGGTGGACCTTCTCTTGCCAGTCGTTGATTCCAAGTGCTTGTAGGTCTGTATGTATATTATCTCTCCACCGCCTTCTTGGTCTACCTCGGGGTCTACGGTCATTTATTTCCTGAGTGTAAGCGAGTTTTGTTTCCCTATTATCTTCCATTCTTTCTATATGCCCCAGCCATTGTAGTCTATTAGCCTTCATGATACCAGTGATTAGCGGGGACTTAAACAAATCATAAATGTCTTTGTTACTTCTTCTTTTCCACTCTCCACTTTGTGTATCCCTAATGGGTCCAAAGATGCGTCTTAAAATTTTGTTCTCAAAGGTTTGTAACAAGGCTTCGTCTCCTTTCGTTGTACTCCAGGTTTCAGAGCCATACAGCACAACTGGTCTGATCAGTGTTTTGTATATTGTGATTTTGGTGTTACGAGATAGCGCCTTTGATTTTAGTAGATGTTGTAGTGCATAGTATATCTTATTTCCAGAGTTGATTCTAGTTTGTATTTCTTCCCTTATGATGTTGGAGCAGTTGAAGATTGTACCCAGGTATTTGTATGTTTCCGTTCTTTTAATGGTCATATTATCTATTTGTATGTGGCCAGAGTTTTTAGCCATTCCGTCTCTTGAAATTACCATATATTCTGTCTTATCTTGGTTGATAACCATCTGTTGGGCTTTTTCCTTTAAGTGAGTCAATATTTCTAATGTCTTTTGTTCACTTTGCCCTATAATATCTATATCATCTGCATAACCAAGCAGCTTGGATGTTCCTCCAATATCACATTCCTCCTTTACCTTCCTTACAACTTTCTCTAGAGCCAGATTGAAGAGTAGCGGCGATAGTGCATCACCCTGTTTCAAGCCAGATGTTATTTGGAAGGGGTCTGATTTCCTGCCTTTATATGTTACTATATTATAAGTATCTTCCATGCATAGTTTGGTCATGTTAATTAACTTCCTTGGTATTCCAAATTCCTGCATAACATTCCATAGACTATTCCTATGGACACTATCATAAGCCTTTTTAAAATCCACAAAAATGTTATGGAGATCTCTTTTATATTCCCAATGTTTCTCGGCTATTTGTCGTAAGATAAATATCTGATCTATTGTTGATCTGTTTTGTCTAAAACCCGCCTGGTAGTCACCTAATATGTCTTCTGAATATGGTTTTAGTCTATTTAGTAATACTGCGGATAGTATCTTATAGCTTGTGGACAGTAGTGATATTCCTCTATAATTTCCACATTGGAACTTGTCTCCTTTCTTAAAGATAGGTATCAATAATGACTCTTTCCAGTCATGGGGTAATTCTTCTGTCCTCCAGATTTTTATTATTAGTTCGTATAGCTTTAGATGTAATGCATGGCCACCTGCCTTTATAAATTCAGCAGCAATTCCATCAGTCCCAGTTGCCTTATTGTTTATAAGTCGTGTGATTACATATAGGATTTCTTCAAATGTAGGTTCTTCAATTTGTGGTTCGCATGTTAGAACCTCTTCCTGTGGGAAAATGTTACTTGGAGCTTCACAATTTAGTAATTCAATAAAATATTCTTTCCATGTGTTGCACATTTCTTCATTGGTATTTATCATATTCCCATTTTTGTCTTTTAAACCATATGTGTTTTGTTGGTGCCCTCGTTTCATTGACTTCAGTACTTTAAAAAACTTTCTGGATTCATTTTTCTGGTGATTAGTTTCCAAATCTTTGATTATATTACTCATATATTCTCGCTTCTGCTGTCTGACTATTTTTGTAGCCTCTTTACATTCATTTCTATAATGCTCTTCCTTTTGGATGTTATTGATGTCATTTAACCATACATGTCTGGCATTCTTCTTCTTAGTGACTGCTTCTTCACATTTTTGATTGAACCATCTGTTCTTTCTATGCGTGGTTGACACACCGAGACATTCTTCTGCGGTAGATTGAATTGTATTCTTGATGTTCAACCAAGTTTGGTCAACGCTTTCCTCCAAAGGGTTTTGCAAAGTTTCAAGTTTACATTTGATTTCATCTGTAAATTTCTCTTTGACTGTAATGTCTTGTAGTTTTTCTCTGTTATATGTTGGGTGTAATCTTTGTAATTTAGTATAGAAAGCTCTCTTAAGTTTTATTTTAAATTTTGCTCCAACGAGGAAATGGTCACTATGGCACTCAGCTCCTCTATAACTTCTGACTTGCTGTATGTTTGATGCATTTCTGTTGTTAATTAAAATGTGATCTATTTGATTATAGGTTCTCTTGTCACATGATTTCCAAGTTTGTTTGTGTATATCCTTTCTTTGTAGTCTGGTACTGCTAATCTGCAGTCCTTTGGCTTCTGCCAGGTTGATGACTCTCCATCCATTATCATTTGAAGTTGTATGTAGGCTTTCCATACCGGCCACTTTTTTATTAGTTTGCTCTCTACCTATTTTTGCATTGAAGTCTCCCAGCACAATCAGGATGTCCTGTTTGGGGGTTTCTTCTATGACATCTTCCAGATCATTATAAAAGTCTTCTTTAATATCATCTTCTTTCTCTTCAGTAGGTGCATGTACATTAATCATCGTTATATTTTTCCATTTACCTTTTATTCGTAATTTACTAATCCTGTCATTAAAAGCTTTAAAGTTTAAAATGTTCCCCCATAACTCTTTTTTGATGACAAATCCTGTTCCTAATTCATGTTTATTTTGTTCGTAACCATTAATGTTAAAAATATGCGCAAGGCGATTTCTACATTTGGAAAAGCACACTCGATGTTGTCTCTAACTATTACTTTGTAGAGTTCTGCATGACTGGACGTGTTGTCAGATTTTGATGCACGAAACTTGTGGCGAATATATGAGTGGAACTGTTGTAGTTCAGTATATAAATTATTGTTCAAATCTTCAGGATAAGCATTTATTAGTCCTTCACAACACTGAGATGTTTGTGGTACATCGACCAAACAAGAAAATCGAACTGCTAGATCATTATACACATTATTATATACATTATGTCCTCGTCTACTCATCTCTGTCTCAAGTTTGTCAACAATGGTGTAGAAAGCAGATATACGAAATTTGTCTCTGGCATTCTGAGATACCTCAGGGGCATCACCATCAATGACCACTGTCTTTCGTTTACGATTACGGGTCAAAGTTGACTTATAATCCACACCTGGTGTTATTTCTTTTGCAGCTTCTTCAAATCTTTCAAATTCATTACTAGATTCATGCAAGTGATCTGCTAGTGAAGAATACAAATTAGCACACGTTTTCAAGTTCACGTGCTCATTTTGTAGAGCTTGACTGACCCTGTGAAAATGTTGTAACACTTCTTCCCAAAAGACAAGCGTGAAAGCAAATTCTAATTCTTGCATCTTCTTTGCAATGTTTTCTGCTTCTCTTCTGGTGTCCCCCTTCTGTGACTGGTCTTCTTGTAAACATTCTAACGCTTCTATAATCTGAGGATGAGACATAGAATGGCTTCAGTTGCAACAGCATGTGCTTCCCATCTAGTATCGGAAAGGGACTTTACCAGCTTTTCATTCACAAGGCATCCTTTCAGAATCTTCCATCTTTTAGTTGAAGCTGAGAAAAAAGTATAGATCAGTTGCAGTGTATGGAAGAAGTTTACTACCAGATTTAGTGAATGGGCAGCACAGGGTATGTATATATAAATAATGTGCGATTCAATATTACATTTGCGATTTGCTTATGCCATGCAATTACGGTACCGGGACAATATACACATTTTTCTTGAGGACTTGTGGTTCCCCCCAAATGCTTGGTGCCCTAGGCACGTGCCTTGTTTGCCCAATGGTTAATCCATCCCTGGACAAAGTGATGGGTGCACGGAGATGAATGCTGTCATTAACCCAGAAAAGGCATCTGTCGTGTGGAGCTCTCTGGACAACAGGATTGTTAAAGCTGACCTCCCAAACCTCACAATAAATGGTAGGAATGTGAATAGAGAAAGCAGACCTGGGAATCACTTTTGATAGAAGCCTGTCCTTTAGGGATCATATTGAAATTGTGGTTACAGTGTCAGAAGGGACTCAATGCACTAAAGTGTATGGCGGTAAGGGCCATGGTGCAGAAAATGCTATTCACGCTTTTTCAGTACTTGATCATTTCAGTGGTAGAGTATGGACTAGGAATGCTCACTGTCTCCAAGAGCCAGCTAGTGAAACTAAAGCGCATACAGAATGAAGCCATTAGGGTCATTCTTGAGTGTACAAAGGACACCTCAATAGCGTGTATACGATGCATCCTGGCTCTATCGACCATTGCAGACAGACTCAAGGTGTTGCAGGCAAGGCTCATACCTTAAGGTAGCTGTTGACAAGGAACACTTCCTGTATGACTTCCTGGATGCAGTCAACAAGAGGAAGATCTTGGATGACTCAGGCAGATGATACCATCAGGGAAGTGTGTCCACTTGAGAAGACTGGCAGAGGCAAGGAGTGGGTCAGAGTGCCGAATAGAAATTCAGACTTGTGTGAGGATATAATCACATTGAACCGTGAGTGCAGCAGGCGCTACGGAAGTAGTAATTCAGTAATTAATTGAGGACTACTCTCGTCCTGGCGATGTGATTATCTATACCGATGGCTCTGTGTTAAGAGTAAAAAAGTGTCCTGGGAATTCATAGCAAAAGCCAATGGCCAATGTGTAGTAAATGAGAGCTTGACATGACACCACGACCTGAAGTCTGAGAATGGAGGTGGGGGAGGTTACTTACTGCAGCTATCCACTGGTTGGAGAACACTCTGTACACGCATGTTGTGATTATAACTCATTCACAAAGCATGCTGACAAAGGTGAAGACTGGTATGCTTCGTACAAGAATGGCTTGCATCAATTCAGGTGTTGCTGGTTGTATTTGCTGAATCTTTTCTCCAGGACACCCTGATGTGGTTGGAAATGAACAAGCAGACAGATAGACTGACACGGCATGATTGAGGGGTGATTTGATGCATGATAAGACATATGTGGTGAAGGTCCTCTGGGAGTGCGTAAATAGTGCGGCAGCAGGGGGTGGTTAGAGGATCTAGTAAACAGTAGTCACTCAGAGGTAAAGCAAAACGGATATAGAAGATATAATCAGATTGCAACGGGCACCATTAGTTTTTGAACTATCCGCTGACTGTTGAAGAAGAGTGCAGTGATGTTGGGTTCTTGACTCAACCTAACTCACTCTCTCTCTCTCTCTCTCTCTCTCTCTCTCTCTCTCTCTCTTCTCTCTCTCTCTCTCTCTCTCTCTCTATGTATCTCTCTCTAATTCTATCTCTCTATTTCTCTCTCTCTCTTTCTATATCTATATGTATCTCTCTCTAATTCTATCTCTCTATTTTTTTTTTTCTCTCTCTCTACTTCTCTATTTCTCCCTCTTACTTTTTTTCTCCCTCTTACTTTTTTTTCTCCCTCATACTTTTTTCTATCTCTCTCTCACTCCCTAGTGTGTGCGTGCGTGCGCGTGCGCTCGCTCCTGTTTAATTAGTATTGTCATTGCTGAACTTACTGTCGCCCTCTGACGCCCCCCCCCCCTCCTCGCCTGCAAACCTTGTCGTGGTAGAGGGGCTTGCGTGTTCCAATGACCCGAAGAGCTATTCTGACGGTAGCACAGCTACTGGTAGGGTCTCCCATGTCGGACAGGTCAAGGGATAGGAACCAGACCAAGAGAGACGCAAACCTGCTGCCTAGCAGGTAGACTGGGGACAGGCAGTCCGAATCAGGCACGCAATGCCACTACATTCTTGGTCCAGACACATATTCTACGGCTCTCAGCTGACGGATATGGCTGAACGCCAGTCAATATCCCTCGGATGTGAGGGCCGGGCCGATACTCACCCACTGCGAAATGGAGGCGAGATGCTGAGCTTGCTACATGCTTGGTCCGGATACTTGTTTTACGGCTCTCAGCCGAGGGATATGAGGAATCCCCGGATGAGAGGGTGTAACAAGACCCTCGGAGCTTGGACAAGTATGTTACTAATAGTTAATATCCCCAGCCTTTGCTCCGACCACTCCAATAGGACTTTACATCTACAGAGCCCTCACACAAACCGGGACAGCTGACCGTCCCTTCCCACCTATGGATTCCTACCCACAGGGGGCTCGGACAAGACAACAGTCATACTAGTACTCAAAGCCTTGGTCAACAAAGCAAAATTTAATTTCTTAATACGTCAACTAAACTCAGAGAGGGATGGCTGAAAAGCCTGGATAGAAGACAATATATACACCGCTGAATGAGAGCAGCGAGAAGATCTACAGATGATCAGTCATCATCCATGGAGCATGTAACTTCAGTTCGTGCCGTCGTCCAGTCGTGGCCAACGACTCACCCGATAAACCTCCAGTGCAAAGGAACTCCAAGTCGCTGACCCTTCCAGAGTTCTCTCCTTCCACTGTGAGTAAGACCTCGGACTGGTCAGGCGTATGTCTGATACCTGACGGACACTTCCACAATGTTTGCTGGTCATCTCTCGATGACGAAATAAATCACAAGTTCCATTCTACTGATGACTTATGGGCGACCCTAGAGGTCTAGGTGTCCCCATCTGATGATAAGTACTGTTGCACAATACCATAGAATATAAGAACCTGGTTGCTCTTTGGCATCTCAAGTTAATGGGATGAATTATCCTGCAACACACGATTGGAGCGTTGACTCCATCTACTAACACTGTCACTGATTAAGAATCCAACATGTCATTGTAAGAATTCAACATATTCACAATGTCACTTCTACACAGCTCTGTAGGCATCTAATGACTTCACAGAATAGCAATGTCAAAGACCTTTAACACACCTAGGAATGGGGTAGCTCCCTACCCGAACAAGTCTGTCCCTCCGGTGTTCACGAAAATCGCAACTACTGTTGTGGGTCACTGACCACGTTCAGGTTTCATGGAGAATCTCAAATGTAGATCCACACCGGAGTTAGATGAATCATTATACATTGGACCTCACTAAGACCCAGCCGGGCCTGAAACATTTAAACTGGCCATCATAATGACTGTTAACAGAGTTCACGTCCTTCAACTCAACTGGAACTAATGTCCTTGAGAGTACACATGTCACTAAAGAGTTACATTTGAGTCGTCATAGAACTTCACCAGTACCTTACTGGCATGAATCAGGAGACGCATCAGTCCTAGACCCACCCTGGATCTGTTGACCAAATCTTCGTCGGACTCGTCGCGGCCATCTTAGCTTAGACTCACCGTGACATTCTAAAACTCAGGTTTCTTTCATGTGTTGACTCTGGCAGATTCGTTTGACCGCTCCCAGTATTGCCTCAAAACATCACCTTGACTGGCACTGGAATGAGCTGGTCCCATTGAGTTTATGGTCTAACTCTTCGGATCTCCATCATATAAACAGATCCTGAAACAATGAGGTCGGTGAGAGTACTCAGCTACAACTAGAACTAACATGCACCACCACCGCATCACATGCATCAGACAAATATATATCATAACATGATATAATAGATCATCAACATAATAGATCATCTCTCTTACCTAAGAGGTACAGGCATGAGGTGCATTAGTAAGCTAGTATATAGTCAAGTAACTCGTCTGGGCAACATCTGTCCCGATAGCACCAGAGTAGTCTGTTTGACTCTGTCATAGTATCCTACTACCTGGTGTTATTCCAGTCCTCCGTTTCTCCTCCAACAACAACCATAGAATACACCTACTTATCTTTCAGTGTAGAGGTTTCATTATCTGGGAGGTGTCCAGTCGGACATATCCTCCTCATCCATATACTCAACAATTAATCACTTAACCCATTGATCAATTAATTAAACATAATTCATTAATGACTACACAAAATTAATAAATTACATAAATCATATTTCATTAACATACCACTATTAACAAATTACTAAATTATGACTTGTTAATAACTTATTAACAAACTCATAAACCAAGCAAATGCTTTTGTCCTGGGATCTCTGTCCCAGAACAGGTTTGACCTTTTTTAGTTGACCTTGTCTCCTGACGGTCAAGTCTGTGCAGGTCTATCACAGGTTTGGTGGCAATCCACCGAGCAATCTTTCCCGCAGACAGCTGTGGAAATACACCTTGGTTCCGAGGCGATTTAGACCATGTCGACCTGTTTAGAGTGGCATCCAGCCCCTCATCCCATAATTCTTTAGTCCTCCCGCAAGTGTTCCCTAAATGGCTCAGTGGTAACGCCCACTTCCTAGTGGATGTGTTACCCTACTAACAGAGTCAAGGTTACAGAAGAGAAGAACAGTAGAGTCATAGATCAACGGTCTGCTCTTAGTTCGGATCATTACAAACGCACCGGCCTCGTTGACAGCGCGTCGCATCGCTCTCGGTCGATCATGCAAAATCAACACGTTCGGGCATGCAAAATCACCTAGGTCGAACAGGCAAAATAAACCGTCGGTCGGGCAGGCAAAATAAGCACGTTCGGGCATGCAAATACACTCAGTCGGGCAGGCAAAATAAACAAGTAGTGTCATCATAAATCCACAGGTAATTCCTAACTACCTCTATCCAGTAGCTACAAGACATTCCTACATAGATGAGTAATATCACTGGCGTCCTCACTTGGCAAATACTTACCTCCACATCCTGATGGAAGTAACACCTTGATTGCAGGAATTAATAACACAACCTATATAAGGTATAAGTTACAGCACTATCTAGCTAAGCAAATAACACATCACTTGCTTGCTCAAGCCGATAACTCATCACTAGTAATGCCTCTAAAATCACACAGCCTAACTCGTGTCACTGAACAAGATTGTTAACACACTTGCTAACATAGCTGTTAAATTACCCAAAACACACTCCCAAGTAGCAGGGATAACTTCATAGTAAATTCAATATATTTTTAATTTAACAACTTCAAGTATATCTCCGACAATAACGTCAGTTTTACACAGCTGGGCAGGTGTGACTAACTACACACGCCTGATTTTGTTAACGAGCACACACCTGTTGTTATCGTAGACTGGTCTGACCTAAATATTTCACTCGCCGATCGATACAGCTAATTACATATGCCGACAGTCGGGCGGAAAAATATATTCACGTCGCGTTTACAATCATTTCTGCGTTCGGCGCTTTGTTTACGGACAACTGCTAAGTAATAATGTCTTAAGGTCTATCATCGAATCACCACACTTACTTGGACTGTCTTGGTGTCCCGTCTCTGGCACGCGGTGGAACAGACATCATTTCACAGCAGTCAGTAAATTGCGGCCGTGCCTGTTGACAGTTTGCTGGTGACTGACAGCCCAGAGCTTATTGTGCAGTTTCAAATTCTTCTCGGCCCCAGAGAATCTCATGGGTCACGGAGAAGTCCAGAATCACGTGCAACCCGATGTGACTGTGGGTCCAGCATGACTGCAGACATCATGTACGCACTCTGCCTATTACGTTCGAGAATACTCTCGACTTTACTCGAAACCGGACTATTTAGCTGTGGTTTCCCCTAGCTATTTGATCTCTGACGTCTAATTCCGACCGAAAGGGAATTAATGCGGAGTAAAGACACGAGATCTGGTCGGTTTCGTCACAGAGGGCCTGGCCGCTGCTCGCTCTCTGCTGCACGGAGGTAAGATGCTGAGCTGGCAGCACTTGTAGTCTAGCTTTCCCCTGGGAAAACCCCCTTAAAGCTGTTTTTTGGGAAAAAAAAGCGTTTT
>JACEFZ010020405.1:0-185000 GCA_014155875.1 Cepaea nemoralis
TCGAGAAAGTTCTGGAGCGCATTCCCGATGCTGCAAGCGGGCCCCCTAGTGGCTGTCCCCAACAGCATGTATTGATTTCCACAGTTGGGACAACAAAGAACATGTGGATCTGCAGTGTGGGTTAAAGCCTGTCTTAAAATAATGTTGCGGCGCGTTATCGTTAGCTGTATCGACATCTGGTGGCGGTGTCCGATACATATAGAAATAATAGCGGGTGTGCGGGAGGAGTTGTTGTGAAGTTATAGACGTTAATGACTTCATGTGTACACATGTCACAAGCTTACATGGAAGAATATTTCATTAATGACTTCATGTGTACGCATGTCACAAGCTTACATGGAAGAATCTTTCATTAATGACTTCATATGTACACCCTAACACGCCTACATGGATGAATCCTGGAGAGCTGGGTTTATAGAAAAGCATAGATCAGTTTCTAGCTTATTCAGTCAGTAAACGATCATTTTACACATCATGGCGAAGTGGTTACGTTGACTGCCTCGCGTTTCGAAGGTTGTGGGTTCGATTCCGGCCTGCCTCGTTCGGTTCACGAGTGTAACTTTCTTGGAGACCAATGGGAGTCGTCTCTGGAGCTACGGAGTTCATGCAACGCTTCCGGCAAGGGCGTCCTGTTGAAAGAGACCGAGTCATATGTGAGAAAACCCGGTGCAATGAAGTAGATAGTCTTGCCTTTTAAACTCTCGTTTGTACACACCTTAAGCCGTGTTTTTGTACATGGTGCTAGTCTCATATTTGTATAGATAATTCGGCACTCCTTGTTGAATTTAGTAACAAGAGTGTAGCAGCAGAGATATGGTTCCTGAGATGAATGTTGCGGATATCTTTGAATGCCAGAGTAACTAATAACGAGTACCTAGAAGAGGCTGATAAAAGTAGAACATTGTATACAACTATAAGAAAGAGACATGCGTCATTCTTTGATCGTGTAAAGAGAAGAGGTGTATTGGGAAACATCACGGAGACTGGAAAGATCAGTTCTAGAAGAGACAGTGGCGGACCAAGAGAAATGGCGCTGAGTGAACTGAGACTGCAGAATAACGGAATATCATCAGCTGAAGTAATCCAGAGCACCAAGGACCGGGATCTGTGGCGAGACATGAAAGACAGTTGACAGGTCACTTGAAGTTGACCATGAGTGTTTGTTCCACTACTGTGAATGGCTACAAAGGAACACAGAGGAAGTCATGTACGTATGTCTTTTAGTTAGCCGAGCTGCAGACACAACGGCATTTAAAAAAGTAAGCTCATTATCGGTTATAAGAAGCGAGTCCATCACCACCACCACCACCACCACCACCACCACCACCACCACCACCATCGCCGCCGCCCAGCAGCAGCAGCAGATTAGTCAGTCCGAAGACTGGTGTTGAAGACGTCTGATGGTGTTTCTGCCGTCTGTAATTATTTTCTGCTGTCTATAAATATGAAACTTAATGTTCTTGCGTGACTGTGTGATGTAACTGATATGACAAGTACATTCTTGCCGTCCTCCTAAACCGGAGAATTCCTAGGTATCTGGTGACCTTGTTACATGGACTGATCGACATCGTAAGCATATCTTTCGTGTGGGAGGGTGTTTGCGGTTGGGGTGGGGGGGGGGGGGGGGGAGATGCACTTAAATCATTCCACTTAGAACCCGTGTTATGGTGGGTTTAATCACTACGCGAGCACGGCATCCCACGACAGTATATACATGCATGTATAGCTGTTCCATTTATGTTTGTTTGCCTTAAAAGGCCATCTTCGTAGTTTCGTTAAGTTCCCTCTTATGTGAACCTATCATTATTATAATGCTTAACAATTGTATTGTGCATATTCTATATTTATAGAGAAAATAGATAAACAAAAGTACAAATAAGATAGGAACAAAATAAGTATCCAAGGCAGCATTAATAGTAATCATCATCATGTACCAACTCCTTGCAGAGCTTCACTCTTATCTACTAAGAGATAGTGAAATACTTTTTGTCACTCGCCAGTTCTCATATTCCATCGATTGTCATGTCCAGACTGCCTGTAATGTCCCATGTCCACTTTTGTGTTGATCGATCCCCGCCTCGTTGTTCAGAAACCATTAGTGTTCTGTCTAAACAGCTGTGGCATGTGATGTGGCCAAATTACTTTAGTTTTTTAGACGTGACATGTTTATTGGCCAGCATTCTTCAATGTTTAGATCTTCATTGGATAATAGTAAAAAATGTTAAGGTAGTCCCATTGTAGATACATTGTTGTGTGAAGTGTTAGGCCTCTGTGTTTTCTAGACCACGACATATGAGCCCAGTGCCCTCCAACTTACACTTTCTAGGCAATTCCCAGAATAACCTGAACATTTCCTGGTACACAGTTTTATGAGGCTGGGGTCGACCCCAGAGCCTTACTGGGCGGGGGAAAAAATAATCCGGCCCCTGCTGAGGATTGAACTTGAGCTTCTGTCTGGGCATGCAAGCGCATTAACCATTATGTTACCGCGGCCCTTTAATACTGTCTGAACAAGTACGCATATTGACCATTATGTTACCGCGGCTCATTAATACTATCTTGAGCAGGTATGCACATTAATTATTATGTTACCACGGCTCATTAATACTGTCTAAGCAGGTACGCATATTAACTATTATGTTACCGCAGCTCATTAATACTGTCTGGGCAAGCAAGCGCTTTAACTATTATGTTACCGCGGTTCATTAATACTACATATTTAAAACAATTATTAAAATCAGGGCGCGGAAAACTATCTGATTTACTTCCTAAACAACGTGCTGATTGCGAGGAATCAACAAAGGACGCGCAACACCGTTAACAATTTTATTTGTTGAAACGGGGCCGACAATGCAGGAGAACAGACGAACACTAGCAAACCCATGGATTGGTAGTTCACGTCAGGGGCATCAGACTAGAGCTGATCAAGACTCTCTTCCACTTCCCCCTTCCCTATAGTGGTGGTCGTGGACACAGGCTGCACCGTCGCAGGCTGACCGAGTGAGTAGGATTTAAAGAGACAAAGCAAATCTGATCTTTGGAAGAAGAAGAAATAGTGCCGTGAGAGATGTGTCGTCAGAAAGGCGCAGTTGCCGTCTCCATGGAGAAAGATTTTCGGACGCAATTCGTAATCCCGCATACCGCATTAAAAACAGCTGCTGGCGTTTTTGGCAGCAGACTTTCTTGCGTTGGTTTTTTACGAAATTCTATGGGTGCCGGTCGTCCAGAAAGCAATGGCAAACTTGCCAAGAGATCACAAACATCCCAAACAAATGCTTGGGCTGACTGCCACGTCATGTAAAGGATATGGAAGTAACTTTTCTTTTTTAAGGTAAAAAAAAACACGACAACACAAGACCTTAACTTTAACTG
Organism: Cepaea nemoralis; assembly: GCA_014155875.1. Taxonomy (NCBI): domain Eukaryota; kingdom Metazoa; phylum Mollusca; class Gastropoda; order Stylommatophora; family Helicidae; genus Cepaea; species Cepaea nemoralis. The sequence continues at coordinate 3,373 of JACEFZ010020405.1, forward strand.
TTTAAGTGCCATGGGAAGATTTAACGTCTTAATCGACTTCTTGATTATGCCATGGGCTTATTTACAGTAGTTTTCTTACGCAACCCATTTAATTTGATACAACATGTCGACTACCATATTAGCAACTTCTAAGTCATTACTGTGACACTTCCCATTTTCCTCCATGCAAATTGTGAGGTCCAAATGTACTTTTTATTTGGCACTGAATCTGTTAAGAGATCAAACAGCAAAAATTGTCGATAACAATTAGACATTGAAACCAACCATAGTAATGTCTCGTGGAAGAGTCTGCAAGATTGCCTCTGTGTCACCCGCCACTCAATCCCTTTTCTTACCCCCCTCCAACTTTTTTTTTTAATACTCGTGCTCCGCTCATCTTGGCCCCATCAAGTTTCTCCCTTCCACCACCCTCCCACATGATTGCATTCGATAGATGAGTCACATCTGGATTGCATAACACATTTCTTAAGCCGTTTTTTATTTTATTTTGGGCCGTTGACCCCGTAGCCACACACACACAGCCCAGCACGGCTACACACGGATCACAAACACACTTGTCTGTCGTGGCGCGTGTGTGACTGAACCGCTGTTGATATTGAGACTTTAAATATATCTTGAGATCAGTGGCCACCGTTAGTGCAGATACGACAAGTTGTGTGTGTGCGTGTGCGTGTGTGCGTGCGGGTGTGTGATTTCTGGTATTGGGGTTACCCACATATGGTAACGTTTGTGCTTGCTTGCTAAATATGCATCGTGTGTCTAATTTGTGGTGCCTGCTTTAGTTTGTGGTGCCTACATTAGTTTGTGGTGCCTACTTTACTTTAGTTTGTGATGCCTACTTTAGTTTGTGATGCCTGCTTTAGTTGGTGGCATTCTTTGGCTAGTTTGATAACTATTTGACAGAATAATTAAAGTGGAGCTTAGGGAGAGGACTAGACAGATTCCAGCGAATCAAGAGGCGGGGAAAAAACGCTGGCTCTGAATAGGGCATACATTGAGAAAACCTGATGAAAGTATAGCCTAACTATAACTGTCAGCCTTGAGTCTGGCGCCTTAGACCACTCGGCCACCGGAGTTTGTGCTTTGTGCGACGCATTCGGCAGGCCTTGCGGAAAGAGACCGAGCGGTATGAGACAAAACCCGGTGCAATGAAGTTTCAAGTAGATCCTGTCGACTTTCAAGGAGGACGTGGAGGGCGTTGCAGGAGATAGCAGACGATATGGCACCTTGACGTGAGTTGGATGTGGGGATGTGGAGATGGCACTTGATTAATTGATTTAGAAATGTAAAAGCTGCTGGTAAAATCCTTGTTGAAGGTTGTGCTAGAGGGAAAGGTGGAAGGGGGGGCATGCGCAAGAAAGACAACGTTACACGTGAGTGGACAGCATCAAGTGTGGGACTAGAGGGAAGCCTGTATGAGCGCACCATGAAGTCGCGGGACGGAGGTTGTTGGAGACTCACTACAGCCGACTTTGATTGTGGAGACTGCGGCACTTAATTGATTCATAATTTAGCGAGTATTGGCCCGCTCTTGCTGTTTATCATCATCATCATCATCATCATCATCATCATCATCATCATCATCATCATCATCATCATCATCATCATCATCATCATCATCATCATGTGCCATGCCGGTAAGCGTGGGCGGTCATGTCTCGCCATCTCACTCGATCACTAGAGTCGTGGATCAGTTCAATGTTCTTGTCTCGACCATGCCATGTGGTCAAGCTATCCAGGTATTTACTTTTCTGCCTTCCTCTTGTTCTTTTCCCCTAAATTTTGCCAGTACTATGCAGACTAATCATGATGGCTTCTGCTAACTTTAACAAGCGATGCCAGCATGCAGAAGCCATGATTAATCTGCATAGGCCAGTTTTGTGCAAACAGAAATATATGATAGTCAGTTTAAAATTACCGTGGTAGACAATTAAAATTACTGTGCGATCATGTGTATATTTCAGCTTGAAGGATTTATCTAGTTACTTTACTTTATATTGTATAAGAAAAGCAAATCAAGGCGATCTGCTGCCGAATCTCCCGCAGCTGCGTTTCGAACGCGGTATGCGGGATTACGAATTGCGCCCATAACCGTAACCCCCCTGTTTTGTCTAGACTAATTGTTATAATTCGCTATCTTTAAACACACTGTAACCATTATTTTGACGACATTGCCTTTTCTTATTGCCATCTCAAGTATAGCACAGCATTATTGCCCGCGGTCAGCTAAAACAGCAGGGCAAGTAAGTATTGCGAGTGCACAAGTTAACGAGATTAGCAACGGAAATGACAAAACACGTCCCGTATCTGAGTGCTCATCAGTCAGAGGTTAACATGATTGGAAATTAATTACCTGTCACTGCTAGGTCACGAGTTTAAAGGCCCCGATATTGCGGCTCTTCTTCACTACGGGCGAGGGAGGGGTGTCTCTTATGCAGGCTGTGTTATGTACTACTGTAAATGATTGGGGCGGGGGGGGGGGGGGGGGTATTCAGTGTAGCGTGGTGTTTGCGTTTGATACACACCACATTTCCTGGCAGCTGGTGTTAACCATGTGGAATGTTTTACTACTTGTGTACACCTTGAGAGCGTATAGTTGGGCGTGGGGCTGTTTGATTGGCGCATACCGGTGACACCATTTAAGTGTTGGTCCTGCCACCTGGTGACATGCTGGTTTATTGGAAGGTAGTTCCAGTGTCAGGTTCCCCCATGTAATTGTGTGCGGCGATTAGTGTGTGTGTGTGTTGTGTGTGTGCGGTTTCCTGCTTGTAACATACCACACAGCACGTGTAGAAACAGTATGGGATGTCTTGCAATCCATGTCAACAGTGTTATGGTTTGTGTGAGGTTCGTGCTACCTCTAAACTTTGAAACAATGGTCTGTCTTCATGTTCTTCGTGTGCCTTGGTAACTAGCCCCGGAAATCATTCCACTGTCACAGTCGTAGCTTGCTAGTACTACGCATCAACTAACACTATGTATCAGTGTACTCTCACTATAATCAAACTTTCTATCACTATGCATCAACTCTTTAATTCAGTGCATCAGCTCCCTATCACTATGCATCAACTGTCTATAAATCACTATGCATCAGCTGTCTATCACTATGCATCAACTGTCTATCACTATGCATCAACTCACCATCACTATGCATCAACTCTCTATCACTATGCATCACTTCTCTATCACTATGCATCACTTCTCTATCACCATGCATCAACTCTCTTTCACTATGTATCAACTCTTTATCACTATGCATCAACTCTCTATCACTATGCATCAACTCTCTATCACTATGCATCAACTCTCTATCACTATGCATCAACTCTTTATCACTATACATCAACTGTCTATCTCTATGCATCAACTATCTATCACTATGCACCAAATCTCTTATCACTATGCATCAACTCTCTATCACTATGCATCAACTCTCTATCACTATGCATCAATTGTCTATCACTATGCATCAACTCCATCACTATGCATCAACTTCATCACTATGCATCAACTGTCTATCACTATGCATCAACTCTCTATGACTATGCATCAATTGTCTATCACTATGCTTCAACTCTCTATGACTATGCATCAATTGTCTATCACTATGCATCAACTCCATCACTATGCATCAACTCCATCACTATGCATCAACTGTCTATCACTATGCATCAACTCTCTATGACTGCATCAATTGTCCATCACTATGCATCAACTGTCTATCACTATGCATCAACTCCATCACTATGCATCAATTGTCTATCACTATGCATCAACTCCATCACTATGCATCAATTTTCTATCACTATGCATCAACTGTCTATCACATTGCATCAATTGTCTATCACATTGCATCAATTGTCTATCACTATGCATCAACTCCATCACTATGCATCAACTGTCTATCACATTGCATCAATTGTCTATCACTATGCATCAACTCCATCACTATGCATCAACTGTCTATCACATTGCATCAATTGTCTATCACTATGCATCAACTCCATCACTATGCATCAACTGTCTATCACATTGCATCAATTGTCTATCACTATGCATCAACTCCATCACTATGCATCAACTCTATCACTATGCATCAACTGTCTATCACTATGCATCAATTGTCTATCACTATGCATCAACTTCCATCACTATGCATCAACTGTCTATCACTATGCATCAACTGTCTATCACTATGCATCAACTGTCTATCACTATGCATCAACTGTCTATCACTATGCATCAACTGTCTATCACTATGCATCAACTCTCTATCACTATGCATCAACTCTATCACTATGCATCAATTGTCTATCACTATGCATCAACTCCATCACTATGCATCAACTGTCTATCACATTGCATCAACTCTCTATGACTATGCATCAATTGTCTATCACTATGCATCAACTCTCTATGACTATGCATCAACTCTCTATGACTATGCATAAACTCTCTATGACTATGCATCAATTGTCTATCACTATGCATCAACTCTCTATGACTATGCATCAATTGTCTATCACTATGCATCAACTCTCTATGACTATGCATCAATTGTCTATCACTATGCATCAACTCCATCACTATGCATCAACTGTCTATCACTATGCATCAACTCTCTATGACTATGCATCAACTGTCTATCACTATGCATCAACTCCATCACTATGCATCAACTGTCTATCACTACGCATCAACTCTCTATGACTATGCATCAATTGTCTATCACTATGCATCAACTCCATCACTATGCATCAACTCCATCACTATGCATCAACTGTCTATCACTACGCATCAACTCTCTATGACTATGCATCAATTGTCTATCACTATGCATCAACTCCATCACTATGCATCAACTGTCTATGACTATGCATCAACTTCATCACTATGCATCAACTGTCTATGACATTGCATCAACTGTCCATCACTGCAACAACTCTCTATCACTATGCATCAACTGTCTATCACTATGCATCACTTCTCTATCACTATGCATCAACTCTCTATCACTATGCATTAAATCTCCATCATTATGCATCACTTCTCTATCACTATGCATCAACTCTCTATCACTATGCATCAAATCTCCATCACTGTGCATCAACTCTCTAGTTCTGTGATTCAACTTTTGTGCTGAGCTCCCAATGACATAGGGCCAGACAGCCAAGTATTTTTCGTGAAGTTCACGCCTCTTCAGCTATGTCCCTTCATCAGAATCCCTTAAGCAAATTTTTTTCAGCAGTGTCCCTTCAGCAGTTTCCATTCAGCAGCGTTCCTTCAGCAGTGTCCATTCAGCACATTCCCTTCAGCAGTCTTCCTTCAGCAGTTTCCATTCAGCAGCGTTCCTTCAGCAGTGTCCCTTCAGCAGTGTACATTAAGTAGTATCCCTTCAGCAGTATCCGCCAGGGTTAGGATGGGCATGAACTTGAAGCTGAGTGTTGGGAGCTAAAAAAACCACCTACAGCATTTATATTAATAAGTATTTTTTGGACCAGTATCCTATATTAAAATCATCAATCAAATGTAACATGTAATGAACATATTTAAAAACACCAATGATATCAATTTGATTATATTGAGAGTACAAATGGCCATGTAGCAGTCCCAACAAGGTCAGGGAGTGTCATGGGAAGGGGCTGTGCAAAGCACCCTGACCTAGAGGAGATAGACATATGGCAACCTTGTGACTAAGTTTTGTTGTCAGATTTCTTTAGGATGTCCTACCATTAACTGTTAGCAGGGCCACATGGGGGAAGTCTGATGTAACATGTTTCCTCTGTTGAGAGAAGGAGACTCTTGAACATGTATTTTCCGCGTATAAAGTAGCCCTGGGGTAAGGTCAAATAACAATGTGCCACAGTAAAGTGTGCTCACTGAGCTGGCATCCATAGTCGCTGTAGTCAGATTAAAGATAACAGGACATCCGAAGCTAGGTCAAGTGGATGTACTTCCTCAAAGCTGGACAGAGAGCGTAATGTAAGCGTTATGAGCAATAAGAGTATTATGAATCAAAGAGCAGCACATCAAGGTGAACAAATATGGCGATGATCACCGTATGAGACAAGATGGTTATGCAGTCGGACTGTTCGATGTAGAGGCAGGCGCAAGAGGTCTGGTTTCCAATTCCAAATATGATGTGCTTAAGCAACTGGGATTAAAAGGCCAGTCAAGAACTCGGGCACTGAAACAACTGGGCAAGACTGAAGAAAGCCTCATGTTGGTTGTGGAACAACTGGAGAAACAAATGGGACAAATCGAAGCATTATACGGTCCATAGCTCTGTCTTCAGAGTGCAGTCCCTTCAGGCTCTTACAATCCAGCCAATAAAGAAAACATTTACTGTCTTTTTTGTCACCCCAAATAGCCATCCTGTCAGGTAGGATCACTGCACCTTAGGAGTGGACGCTGCAGAGGGGAGGACATCCTGCAACATGGTGGACACTGCAGAGGGGAGGACACCCTGCATCTCGGTGGACACTGAAAATGGGAGGACACCCTACAACTCGGTGGACACTGCATAGGGGAGGATACCCTGCACATGGTGGACACCAATAATGTCATCTGAATTTACAACACTACAGCCAATCTGTGAACACCTGAGAGTCAATTTCTACAGCAGAAATAAGAGTGAGAGGAGGAAGGATCCAGCCACAAATACAATGGCAGTAACCGTGAGGAAGAGCTGTATTCTCCTTAGAGCATGCCAGAATGTGGCTCCTTTAACTATGGATGGGGAGAAAAGAAGGGAACGTAGTGGCATGGGTGCTCATTATGGTATACTGAACTCTGGATGTGACAGAAGCTGAGCCACTTGGGTAAAGAAGCTGGTTTTCTCCCGACTAAGTCACAAAGGTGTTGTGAGAAGGAATTGGGTCACGATGCACCAGGTGCATAATAGCAATCTTCCTGAGGGTATGATGGCTTTCAGATAGGCACACATAGTGGCAAATTAGTTGGGCGATTGCAGTCAGCGGTGAACACACATCTTGCAGCTGGATTATAATTCAGATGTACAACAGGAGAAATACACCTGGGAGTCATTACGTGGTTGGGCCATTAGTATAGGATGTTGTCCCAGTTAATATCTTGGTTATGAGAGAAGAAAGGACATAAAAATTAAGTCTGCCCTTATTTTTATTTATGTTTTTGCTTTTAATTTGATATGTATCATTAATGAATATATGTTGATTGTGTTTTGGTATTTTCCAGAGTGCTGGGAGACACACTTAGGCAGCAAACACTTCTTCAACCGTTTTATATCTTACACACAACTGCTGATTAGTCACCATGTCGGTGGATGATGGCATGCAGGCTGGGAGTGAGAGCTTCTGGGAAGTGGGCAAGTATATGCGCGCCGTGAAGCGCTGCGACAGTGGCTACCAGCTGTGCAACCATTTGAGGAAGCTGATTGAGGATCGCAGTGAGATTGAGAAGAAGTATGCTGCACTGCTGCAAGAGTGGTGCAAGAAGTGGAACACCTTTCTGGATAAGGGTAAGGATTGTTTATGTTATGTTTCATCCTCATGTCATGGCAGAGAATCATAGTTAGATTCATATAGATCCTCATCATGATCATTATTCTGTTGTTGGCTCGTTAAGAGTTTGCCAAGGTAATGGCTCAAAGGAGTTGGCATTGTCCAAATACAGAAAACACTTGCTGAGTGTCTGTAGTCTAACATAGGTGTTTACACAGGTGTGTCCTCATTGTCATGAGTAGGCTGAGTTTGGGTGGTTTACTAGAACAGTCTATTTCCAACTTTCACACTCCTCCGTCTACCTTTCCAAGAGTCACAGAGTGAGATATATAAACTTGAGATAACACCTAACAGTTTTGATCTTCTCTATTGTACTGAAGCAATACAATAAGCGTACATTCACTTTTACATTAAAACAATACTAAATCACATCACCTAAACATTTGCTAAAACTATTACACAAAAGCGGCCATATAAACTGGCCATTGCCACAACAAGTCTGACCCGGTCCACTCTCCACCATGGTCAAATGCCAAGCCTAAAGGCCAGGTGAAACCTCTATTCCTATGGACCTGGTCAAAATCGTACTTCTCGCACTCAGCAACTACTGTTTCGACCGTACCATGGGTTTGAGTTTTAGTCACGGACAATTCGTCCATGACAGTCATCATATAGCAGGTCCTTTGCAGAGCATCACTCTTGTCAAGGCCTATTAAAATGTTTCTTAATCCCTTGCCAGTTCTCCTGCTGATGCACCTTCCTGCTCAAAGTGTCTGCAAGGTCCTGTGTCCATCTTCTTCTTGTCTGACCCCTGCCTCTTCTTCCAGGAACCATGCCTTCCATCACAGCTCTTCCAGGAACCATGCCTCCCATCACTGCTCTTCCAGGAACCATGCCTTCCATCACAGCTCTTCCTATGCCATTTTGATGTTTAATATGGCCAAAGTATTTCAGTTTCCAAGACATAATTTTGTTTAGGAGTCCGTTTTCTTCAGTGCTCAAATCTCGTAGAATGTCAGAATTGATCGTCTTGGTCCTGCAGCTCACTTTATATCCTCCCCATATTATTATCTCTATCTCTAGTTCTCTTCTCCATGTGTTTAATAAGGTCTTCCTCTATTTCATTTGTTCCAATTTGTTCTAAAGGACTTTCTAATTATACTATTCTCAGATTTTCTCTATGTCTTAGTTAGCACCAGCATCTTTGCCTTATCTTTAGAAAGCCGAGAAATATCTATTGGCAGCAGAAATTTAGTTTCTAAAGAAAATGTAAAGAATACCATAGATTGACAGAAAAACAATTGAAACAGTTGTACAAGAAACAAATGATAACTATAAATTTATCAGAGAAATTATACATTTTGAGGAGAAATAATCTTGAAAACTTAGTGACAACTGACAAACTTATGGGAAAAGAGCATGGGGTGGGTAAATAGATACATACCTGGATGGCTTGGTTACATGGCATAATCGGGACAAGAACACAGACCTGCTGCAAGACTGGTGATCATGTGAGATAGCGAACCGTGACCACCCACGTTTATAAGCATGGCACATGATATTGATGATAAGATTTACCCTAGTCTGCCTAGTTGCCCCCTGAAGCTTCACAGGAGTGATTTTGTTATATCATTTTAGTCCTTATATTCTGCACAGAATCACAAGCTATGGAACTTGCATTGTATATTAAATTACAACCAGCCAAATAATGCTGAAGATCAAATGGTTTGACCATCTCGTTGGAATTCAACACCATCAGCTACCAGCTACCTTATATCAAAGATCATCTGCTACAAGGGCAAGAGGATGACCGAGAAGAAAATGTATTGATGACATCAAAGACATTGTACAGTCACATGGAATGACACTATCCAGTGCCACCCATCGGGCGCAGGAGAGTCAATTGTTCTTCTGCACGATGTTTGACGGCAAAAGTGGAAGGTGATGATGATTTTGAATTAATGCTGAGATTGATTGCAGCATCCAGTACAGGACTTGTAGTTAATGTTTATTCTACAAAGGTGCCAGTTGAATGGTTATTCTTTAAGGTAATCTAGTCTAATTTGCAGGTGTCTATTCCATAACACACTGATGACTTAATGTTAGAATAAATATTCTAAGGTTGGTACTAGTTTTAACTTCTTGTGACTTCCATGAGTTTCTTAGTACTTAACATGCTCCTATTGCCTTTTGTGTTCTATTTTAATATCTCTTAGCACATATTTTGTAATGAATGATGATGGCCTGGAAACATGGCCGTTCGTCTCTTTTTTTTTATTTGGTTGCGCGAAGCGGTAACGAATGCAATTTGCAATCCTGCATACCGTGTTTAAAGCACAGCTGTGGGTGATTTGGAAACAGGCTGCCTTGTGCTGGTTTTCATACACTGGTATAATTGCTGGTCATAAGAAAACAATGGCAAACTACTGAACATAAATTTGCCAAGAAATTGAAAACAGTCAAAACATGCTGGGGTTGACTACAATGTCTAGTATAGGATATGCAATTAATTTCTGTAATGAGTCCTTGTTTCTGACCGATTGAGGTGAAGACATTTTTAACAAGTACATATTTATGTCCTTTGAAGATATTTAGTGCATTGTTAACAAGTGCATATTTATGTCCTTTGTTTCTGACAAATTGAGATTAAGACATTTTTAACAAGTGCATATTTATGTCCTTTGAAGATATTGAGTATGGTACCACTCTGGGTGCCTGGAGGGGACTGCTGACAGAGGCTGATGAAGTAGCCAACCTGCACACATCCATGGCAGAGAAACTCCTGGCAGATGTGCATTTAAGCATCAAACTATGGCAGAAGGATAACTACCACAAGTCCATGATGCATTTCAAAGAGACGAAAGAGCTTGAGGAAAATTTTAGAAAGGTTAGTTTAGGTGGTCATAGCAATTGTGATGGTTTATTCTCTCATAACCAGCTCCGTGGCGAAGGGGTTACGGGTGCAATTCGTAATCCCGCATACCACGTTCGAAACACAGCTGTGGGCGATTTGGCAGCAGACCGCCTTACGTTGGTTTTTTATGAAATGGTATGGGTGCCGATTGTTCAGAAAGCATTGGCAAACTACTGGATGTAAACTTTACCGGGAATCATGGTACAGCCAAAAAATTCTGGGGTTGACGGCTACATCCTGTAAAGGATATACAACTAACTTTTTATTCTCTGGCTTTGAATATACATTTTATATAAGAGTACACTTGGGAGGGTACAGGCCTTACCCTAGTGTGAGGAAATGCAACCTAAAGATGAAATGTCATGGCAGGGCAGACCAGGCCCTAAGCCTTGGTTGGCAACTGGTCTAGGACTGAAGCTGTGACAGGCGGACAGTTAAAGCATTGCTTTGCTGATCTGGCAGCTTTTGCAACTTGTCTTGTTCCAGATGTATTGGTGTTACCTTTTCTCTGTAGTAAACTAGGCAGGCCGAGAGAGGGATGGGCAACACGGCCTAAGTTTTGTGCTATGGAGAGGTTAATATGTCTTATTTGGAAGTACAATGTAACAAACTATTGTCTGAAGATTGAGCACAACTCACTACTGGCAACGCTGATCGTATTCCGGTACGAACCTTGGGCCTCATCTACTTTGGATTGGAAGCACTATGTCCAACATGGACAAGGCCAAAGGCTCCTACCGGAATATTATCAGCGTTGCCAGTAGTGGGTTGTGCTCAATCTTCAAACCTCAAATCTCAAAACAACCAAATAAATTGAAACTATCGTCTGTCAAGGCAGCAAGGTGCCAGTAATTACAAACTCATTGGACTATAGTAATAGAATAGGTTCTGGTAATAGTTCATATTATAGTGCTGTAACAGATTATAATAATAGTGTAGATCATAGTAATAGTACATATTATAGTACATATAATAGCAGATCCAATAGGTACTAGCATCTACAACAAGAGGCTAGTTACGGGAGTTGAGTATGCTGATATTAAAATAGAAACACGAGACACAGGACAAATATTGCAAGAACAGTGTTTTTATTTCTCTTGCAATATTAGTGTGGGATATGTCTCTGCAATAGAGCTGTAGTAATATCATTGGATCATGTCTGGTGTCAAGATCATTCACAATCATATGTTTCTCATATTCCTGATAAGTTTCATCATTGACTATTTTCTGTTTCACTCCACTAACTCTTTTGGCATGTTTCCTATGTCATTCTTTGTTTTAAACATTCTCAGTCTTCCTAATTTTCATCATGTTCTCCTGCCCCTCTCTTCTCATAACATGTTTAATTAATGATAACTGCCTTGTCCTTCCTTATGCTTGTAACAACCATCCTTCTGTTTATGTGCTTCCTTTAGCACTTGATCAGTGTCCAGGAGTTGTTTATTGGCTTCCTTCTGATTGCTGGTTGTGTTATAATCTGTCCAGGAATAATTTCCTTTCTGCAGCACTTGATGATTGGTTGTGTTATCTGTCCTTAATTGTTTATTTGCTTCCCGCAGCACTTGATCATTGGTGTTGTTATCCATCCAGGAATTATCTGCCCCCTGCAGCACTTGATCATTGGTGTTGTTATCCATTCAGGAATAATGTGCCTCCTGCAGCACTTGATCATTGGTGTTGTTATCCATCCAGGAATTATCTGCCCCCTGCGGTACTTGATCATTGGTCATGTTTTCTGTCATAATTGTTTATTTGCTTTCTGCAGCCCTTGATCATTGGTCTTTCTTAACTGCCTAGGAATAATGAGCATCTTCATAAGTACCACATCTCGGTGGTTTTATTTATGATCCTTGTATTTAGTTTTTGTAATTCATACACATACAGTAGTATGTTGGTTTCTCATTATTTATTTGCATCTCCAACCTCATGATCGTTTGACTGAAAAATATGACCTATTTGTAAACAATTATATGTTTGCAACATATCTCAACAGGCACAGAAACCATGGTCCAAAAGACTCAATAAAGTTATCGCAGCCAAGAAAGAATACCATGCTGCATGCAGAACTGAGAAAAGCACAGCCAACCAGGAGAATAACGCCAGGGGTGATACCACAGTTTCTCAAGATCAGGTGTTCATTTTCTACTTGAAGTCCATGCCAAATGACCTTGATGAGCTTTGTTTAGTTTATCATTTCTCATTTGTCCTGAGGTGTACATGTCATCCTTTCAGTCCGAAGTAATGATCAAGCAGATCCGTTGGATTCAAGAGCATCAGTATTTGTAACACAGTATTAGTAAGGCAGGCTTTCTTAAATCTGTCTATGCATGTCTGCTGGCTGAAGATACAACATATTTAAGGATGCTTGAGTTCAAATTCAAGTGTGGCTCCAGCAAAGAGGAACTTATGAGAGGATGAATCTGATGTATCTACAACCAGTGTCTTGATGGAATGATCAACATCTATGTCCTGCAACATTTGCTGAGGAAAACAGAGCCTATTTTGGTTTGTCCAAAATTCTGTGGCGGCAATTTCTAGAAACCAATAATCTGATTTGTACATCTAAATGGTATATTTCCACTAAGTGAACCAAACTGTAGGCCATAATTCCAGCATGGTGAATCAGCTGAATCATGCTTTCACAATGCCCAAGATTATCTGACTTGGAACAGAAACTAGCTCCCACTACACCCAAATATCAAGACTAAACTCTACACATCGGTACATTTAGAGAGGACCTTTGGCTTTATCAGAGGGAGAGAATGGTGTGTCAAAAGCTAATTGCTCGGAGCTAAAAGGATTTTATTATCATCGCTCCCATCCAGGAGTGGAAGGTTTACATCAGGAAATTTCTAGCCATTCTCTCTGCAGCTGGCTGTGGTTTTTGCTTCAGGTCCAGCACCCAGTCCCTGAGTGTTAGCTTCATGTCTGATGATAACTTTTCTCATGAACTCTCACTGTTTGATGCTGTTTATTAACTTTGTTTTCCAGATGCTTGTTATTTAATTATTTTTTAAATCATATTGAAAAAGTTGCAGAGGTACTGATGAGCAAGGTCCAGCTAGCATTATACTGACCAGTTGTGGTTAATGAAATTGTCTGCTAATGGCTTGCCATGCCAGTAGAAAGTGAAGTCCCTTTCCTTGATGTTTCCAGATTCTGAGAGTCTGGTCTCTTGCAGGGCAACAATGTCTATCTCCAGTCTGAGTAGTTCATTGTTTATCACTGCTGTTTTATGGGCATCAACAATCTCATTTAGATTGTCTGAGATGCCAGGGGTTCTTACGTTCCATGTTTCCGACCTTAGGGCCGGCTGTTTTTTTTTCTCTTGTTGCTAGGTGTATAATTTGTGGTCTGTGTGTCAGGATTTTGTCCCTAAGCTCCACACACCCTCAGGAGCAGATGAACCTTGGTAAGACAGCACCTTATTGACTGGGGGATGCCCAGCTTAGGCGGGTGGTAGCTGTCTAGTGAGATACGATGATCTCTCCCACCGTCAGAAGCAACCCCTGGCACCTTGCTCTACGCCATTTGAGCATTAAGACTTATAACCGGTAACTGCTGCTTCCCGTTTTACACGGTGCTGAAGTGACCTCTCCAGGGCACAAGCCTGGGTAATGGAATGCAGAGAACCAGCTGTTGCCCAGTAGCAAGTTCCTTCTCTCCACGTCACCGATCTTGACCAAGGGAAAGGCAGAAGGCAATGCAGTTTGGCATTGGTGCCATCGCAGGAGTTGCTAGAACTATGTTATTTACAACATGGAACTGCCTTAGGGACTCCACCTCCGGATTTGTCCTCAGGGTTTACTCCTGAAGCCTTTCCCATCTGGGTATACCTGCAAAGCAGTGGAGGTTTGAAATTTAGAGGGGATACCAACCAAGGCTGATGAGCCTCCTCTGCCTGGCAATCAATAAGGAGAGAAGTCTACCATTCTTCCTTCCTGGCGGTGACCATACTGATCAGATGACCGTAGTCATTGTCTCCATTGAGAGATCCTCTGCCCACCGTCGCTGACTTGAAACCATAACCAACTGTCGGCTGCTCCCAATTCCGATCCACCATCTGCTCTCGTGGCTTCATGTTACCCTGTTTGGGGGGTTAAATGGGTACTACACCTTGCCCACGGGTGCCCCGTAGGCAAGCGGAGGGAAGGAGGTGCCTTACTTCTCCTTTAATAAGGGATACCCCTACCCCTCTACCAAAAAGCCCTACAAGAAGCACATGAAAATTATACACTGATTAAAGAAATTAGACATGGAGAGTCACCATTTTTGGGCACGTTATGAGAAGAAATAAATTAGAGAACTTGGTGACAACTGGCAAGATTGAGGGAAAAATAACAAGGGGAAGACAGAGAAGTAAATATATTGATGGCTTGGCCACATGGCATGGTCAAGACAAGAATGCAGAGCTGATCCACGACTCTGGTGATCGCGTGAGATGGTGAAACATGACCGAAATGGCAAATGATGAAGAATACCTTGTTACTTGAGCCCACAATTTCATGGCTTTTAGATATGGCATTCACTTCTGAATCAAAAGGTTCCAGATTCACATCCATATAAAAATTTGCAGCCTTCGTGGTTAACGGCAAAAAAATAAGAGAATTTGTGTGCTTGTTGTGCAAGTCAGTTAAAAATCCCCTCAGCAGGATAAATATATAAAATTAAGATTTAATAAAAATCAATCCACAACTGAACACTTATGGTGTACATGGAGAGGAGATGGGCACCACCAAGTAGATCTGTTGGTCTTGGAAATACTAAGCTGGTTAGCATCCACTGAGTGGAAGTGCTTCCATCATAAAACCCTTATGATGTTTGATTTGGTTATTGGGAGTCTCTGTTGGCGAAGTGGTCAAGCCGCCCGCCTCGGGCTCAGAAGGTTGTGGATTCGATTCCGAGCTATGTCTTTCGGTTCATGAGTGCATTTTTCTCGGAGACTCCTGGGGGTCATTGCCGGAGCTACGGAGTTTGTGCTTTGTGCAATGCTTTCTGCAGTTCGCCCTGCAGAAAGAGACTGAGCCATATGGGATAAAACTCGGGGCAATGAAGTCGATCCTTTCGACTTTTAAGACTTTTTAAAAGATTTGCTTATGGGTTTATTTTATGTTTTTATTTGAAAACAATATGTGTAAATAGTATTTTGTTTTAAAACAGTCTTTGTTACTGTCTGGCAGTTGAAAAAGCTGCAGGATAAATTGCGGAAGTGTCAGCAGGAGGTTGAGAACACCAGGGAGAAATATAATGCAGCACTTAATGATATTAACGGTTACAATTCCAAGTATATCGAGGACATGGGTGAGGTAAATTGACTGGCATTTTGTTCAGATGTCGGCTGCCTGCCTGCCTGCCTGCCTGCCTGCCTGCCTGCCTGCCTGCCTGCCTGTCTGTCTGTCTGTCTGTCTGTCTGTCTGTCTGTCTGTCTGTCTGTCTGTCTGTCTGTCTGTTTGTCTGTCTGTCATTCTTTAATATCTCTCTTTACTCCTTTTTCATGTTGTCTTTTTCACTCATTATTTGTGTCATGTATTTTTAATTGTCTCCTCTTTAACCATATAGTGTATAGAAAAATAAGATCTTGCCATCTGGTACACCTGGTCATAAACGCTGCACCTGCCAAATTTCTGACACCCAACAGCAGTAAGTGGGTATGACGCTTTCTACCATGTTGGGACACCCTTTTCGACCAGGGGCATCATAAGGGATGCAAAGAACAGTAACACTGTAACTTACCCTGCATCTCGTAAGTTGGTCTAAGGAGGGTTGACGTGAGGCTGGCAATCACATCCCATAGAAAGATTTACTTGGAACATCCAACCAATCACTAATAAGTTTACAAAGGGCTTGGCATGATTCGGTTGAGAGCCTATACTCCATTGGAAGATAAAATGCAGCAGATGAAGAAGGTGGCATTTTTGCTGTGAAAACTGTTTCTGTGGCTGCTGTTGTTACTTCAATGCAACTAGCTTTAGCAACCACACAGCAGGTTCTGCCCACACATGGAAGGTCTATGCCCCAGAGTCTACCCTCTAACCTCTCTTGTACTGGCTAATCTTTGAAAAGTAATACAGTTTACATGCCATTAAGTAATATTGGCTTGCTGTTAAGTTATGTTGGCACGTCATTTCATTAAGTTATGTTGGTATGCCATTAAGTTATGTTGGCATGCCATTAAGTTATATTGGCATGCCATTAAGTTATGTTAGCATGCCATCAAGGTATACTGGGGAATATGTGTTAGGTCCGTATATTTGGTTAAGTTAGATTGGCTTGCCATTAAGTTATGTTGGCATATCATTTCATTAAGCTATGTTGGCATGCCATCAAGGTATACTGGGGAATATGTGTTAGGTCCGTATATTTGATTAAGTTATATTGCCTTGCCATTAAGTTATGTTGGCATGCCAATAAGTTGTGTTGGCATGCCTTTAAGTTATGTTGGCATGTCATTAAGTTATATTGGCATGCCATCAAGTTATACAGGGGAATGTGTTGTTAGGTCCATAAATTTTGTTAAGTTATATTGGCTTGCCATTAAGTTATGTTGGCTTGCCATTAACTTATGCTGGCATGCCATTAAGTTATACTGGGGGTTGTGTTGTTAGGTCTATATATTTGGTGACCAAACAGCATATGTAGGGTAAAATTCATCAGTATTTTGCTAGCTGGCTGTTCTTTGCCAGATTTCTTGCACTCATGATGCTGTACCAATGCTAGAAATTCATCATTATGATGTGCCCTGCCAAGTGGCATAAACGTTCATGCCTCTCCACAGATCTCAGTCCTTGGTGTTCTGGATCATTAGAATTACTGATGATATTCTTCCATGCCATTATCTTAGACTTATTTGCTTTTCGTCCTCTAACTTTTGCCAGTAGGTATTGGGGGGTCATGGAGAGGGGAAAGTGAAGTTCCATTGCCTGTGACTAGCACCTTTCCTCCCTTCCTCTCCATGGTTCATGAGCAGTATGTTTCTAGGGTCCAGTAAATTCCCTACTGATTTGCTAGACCTGTCATGAGTTCATTACCTACTTAACCCTGTTATGTTATTTACATTTTGCTACTACCACCACGTCATTCTGCCATGATGTAGTATATTTGAAGGCCTATAAGTTCATGCCCATATGGCATTCCTAATTGGTGTCATAACAAGGGGCAGACAGTGGAAAAGTAATAAAAAGGAAGAGAATGCACCTATAGCATTATCTGTTACGGAGTTGCATTTGCCTTACTTGTTGTACTTGTATAGCTTTCTTGATATCATAGAATCCTAGTTTGTTTATCAATCTTTGTGTGCTTATAACGTTTGTTACAGATTTTCAAGAAATGCCAGGAGTTTGAGCAGAAGAGAATAGAATTCTTCAAAAAGACATTATTTCAGATACACACGTGCTTAGATTTAAGTGTGGAGCCCAAGTAAGTTACAGGCATCTGTTTCTTCTTGGTAAAATTAGATCAGGCTTGAAAAATTATATTGTTTATATAACTACTAACAATTGTTGTTTTTAAAACTATTGTTTATCTTTATCTTATTTACTTATATGATACTATAATGTGATACTAGATTGAGATCACAGCACACAGGGCATTCACTTAAGTGCTCAGTGTCTCCCTGCAAATGTTTGCTTGTTTGGGTACTGAATGTTTCTATGTCACCCTGGTTATATAAGTGTTTGATTGTCTCTTTCATCTTTTCCCTGATTTTGTTTTCATGCAGTGACTTGTCATGAATGGACTGCAGTATTAATCACTTATAAGAGGGGGCTTCAAATAAAAACCGTAAATGTTTTCTTTTTATTTTTGGTGAATATATTCTGAAAAAGTAAAGAACAGATGTATCATTTTTCAATGTAGTCACCACCGTGTTCAATACAATCCGATAAAGTGCTTGGATTCATGTAGAAAAAAATTATCTTGGTCGCATATGTAACCACTCATGCAACACCAGCAGTACCTCTTCATCGGACCAAATTTTTGAAATTTCTTACTCTGCTCATACACTTGCTGGACTGACAGGCATGCATCATCATACTGGACCTTCATTTGCCAATGAATTTTAATAGGTTTTACTGATAAAACAATGGATAACATAATACTGCATCTCTTTGGTGCATTCAAAAGTGGGGTGGCCATTTTCAAACTGTCCATATGGCATGACTGTGTTCATCTGCACCATAATGTCACTTGCTGAACACTCTTGACATCCTTAACAACAATAGTGACAGGTTACAAGACAATTTCATGGTTATTGTAATTTCTGTCACACTTTTAAAGTTTTCATTTGAAGCCCCCTCGTACATATGGACTGAGTTAACTGTGGGTGTTTTTTAAATCAATACACAAGTAAAACAGCTAGGTATGTGTGATTCTTGCCAACAAAGAGAGATAATAAACACAGGCACAGTGTACATACCTTATAACGAATGCAAACAAAAATCACAGTGTAAAAATAAACATTGAATAACATAAAAATAAGTTACACCAGAACACAATGAAATGAAACAATCAGCTTCTGTATGACCAGGACAGTAGGGATGCAGAGGTGTTTCCAAGGCACCAGGGCCGGGTTACATACTGGCCAAGACCTATTGACGCGTCCTCGTCGAGCATCCTGGGCAACAGGTCCTTTCGGGGTCCTGGCAAAAGTCAGTAGGATCGCCGATTCCTCCGAAGTCGGAGAGTGTTTGCCTGTACGGCGAGGAACCACCAGTCTGCACACCAATAAGCCAGACATGGGACAACGGATACTCACGCAAAACTCAGGTCCTGTATGACATCACACTGATGTTGGACAACAGGATGCCTTCATCCGACATACAGGACTTCGCGTTGGAGCTCAAGCCAACGAACACAAGCAAGCAAGCAACCAGGACAGTAGATCCACAAAAGTTCCTTAATATAAGATGTTGTCATAGAAAACAACTATGCGTAATATCTCCCGAAGCATTGAATGTGTCTAGTATAAAAATCACCTCTACATAAGAATTGTTAGTGAATTGTGCAACGACCAATGTCTCTTTTCTCATGCTTTGTAGTGTTTAAGTCTCTTGTTCTAAGTTTTCTTCTACAGGCAGTTTTACCTCAATCCCAGACTGTAAACCCCTAACTTGCATTCTTGTTACTCAGTGCAGACCTGTTCTAATATTTTAGTGTCATGTTCTCCAACATTTTGACGTATCAGCTGCTGGATTTCCAGTTTAGCTTTCCTGATGGGTTAGCTTTTCTCTCTCAGAGTTTTTTCCTCTTCCTTTACATTCCCTTTGCTTGTCACTTTACTCAGATGAATTTCTGATCTCACAGCGGACAGATTGGTGTTTGTGATCTAAGGAGTTTGGTGGTACACATAGTTTATCTTGAGGATCTTTATTTTCCAGCTAAGTGCCATCATTTGGTAGTTGTTAATGTTTATGTATTAGTATATTCTAGTATATTTTTGTGTTATTTGCTTATGAAGGCTTTCTGTCCGACAACATCCATTCTGTCACTTGCAGAGGAAAAGAGGAATATGTCAAGACATGTTTTTTTGCATATCCTTTACAGGACATCGCTGTCAACACCAGCATCTTTCAGCTGTATATTGAATTCTTGGCAAGATTACACTCAGTAGTTTGCCATTGCTTTCTGAGTGGCCGGCTCACATACCCTGTAAGTTACCGATGCGATTCGAACCACTGCTGATTCTCACCGTCATCACGTTACCTACGAGAGTATACGAGATTACGGAGAGAAGTCGCTAACCTCTAAGCCACGAAGCCGGCATGTCAAGATAACAGGAGTATTATATGTGGAGATAGACAGGGAAAAACCTACAGAGAAGATGCTGGACAACTTCACATTGTGACACAAAGGAATTTCTATATAACAAGTTGTAGATAGTCCACAAAACAGGAGGCTGTGAATATTTGTGACAACCAATACCATATGGAATAGACCCTAGGAAGGAGATGTTTTTGTTTATTAGAGTTTTGTTTTTGTCATTAATTGCAGTGATTCCTGTGATTTCATCATGTAGGTTCAGCCAGATCTACACAAGCCTACATTCCACAATTAACAATGTGGACTACTACAAGGACTTGAAGTGGTGGTCTCACAACTATGGTGTTGATATGCCCATGAACTGGCCAGAGTTTGAGGTTTGTGTGTGTTGTAGTTTGTTTTAACAGATTCTGTGCTAAACAGAAAGAAGGTTTGGATCAAACCAAAATGGATGGTGGAAAATGGGAAATAGTTGTGTGTCACAGTTAGGTTTAACTGATTCCCTGCTACGAGCCGATAAGTCTGCTCAGTGGAACTACTCTAGACTGCCAGAAGCTGATTAGTCGGCTTAGTATTGACTGTGCTTTATTTGTTTCATTTCTCTTATTTTCAGCAATTTTTAGTGCCCGTAAATGAAAATTTCCACATAGAAAAGATACGCCCTTTGAACAGTATCAGACAAGATGCACGGATTAATTATGTTTTAGGACAAATCGATTGTGAAAGTGGTTTGTTTTCTTTATTTTAGAAATGGCAACATGCTCTGGTTCTCGACCTCATCGATTTACACCAAATTATCATTTTAAACAAATTTAGATTGTAGTTATTCTGATTTAAAAGACTTTGTGAAAGATTCTAAAACTAATACCACGTGCAGTTTTCAGCTAAATTATTTAGCAGGTGGACATTATGGAAAACAAACCTAACAGTGAAAGTCCGTCATCATATGATGGCATATGTCAAATTATGCTTGCTCTAATGGGCCATACTTGTGCCCCTAAGTTTGCATTCTTCTTCTTCTTCAGCGTTCCGAGCCATTGAGGTTCTTTGCTGCAGATACAATCCGTCTCCATTCGTCTCTCTGGTTGACCTTCTCTTGCCAGTCGTTGATTCCAAGTGCTTGTAGGTCTGTATATATATTATCTCTCCACCGTCTTCTTGGTCTACCTCGGGGTCTACGGTCATTTATTTCCTGAGTGTAAGCGAATTTTGTTTCCCTATTTTCCATTCTTTCTATATGCCCCAGCCATTGTAGTCTATTAGCCTTCATGATACCAGTGATTAGCGGGGACTTAAACAGATCATAAATGTCTTTGTTACTTCTTCTTTTCCACTCTCCACTTTGTGTATCCCTAATGGGTCCAAAGATGCGTCTTAAAACTTTGTTCTCAAAGGTTTGTAGCAAGGCTTCGTCTCCTTTCGTTGTACTCCAGGTTTCAGAGCCATACAGCACAACTGGTCTGATCAGTGTTTTGTATATTGTGATCTTGGTGTTACGAGATAGCGCCTTTGATTTTAGTAGATGTTGTAGTGCATAGTATATCTTATTTCCAGAATTGATTCTAGTTTGTATTTCTTCCCTTATGATGTTGGAGCAGTTGAAGATTGTACCCAGGTATTTGTATGTTTCCGTTCTTTTAATGGTCATATTATCTATTTGTATGTGGCCAGAGTTTTTAGCCATTCCTTCTCTTGAAATTACCATATATTCTGTCTTATCTTGGTTGATAACCAGCCCCATCTGTTGGGCTTTTTCCTTTAAGTGAGTCAATATTTCCAATGTCTTTTGTTCATTTTCCCCTATAATATCTATATCATCTGCATAACCAAGCAGCTTGGATGTTCCTCCAATATCACATTCCTCCTTTACCCTCCTTACAACTTTCTCTAGAGCCAGATTGAAGAGTAGCGGCGATAGTGCATCACCCTGTTTCAAGCCAGATGTTATTTGGAAAGGGTCTGATTTCCTGCCTTTATATGTTACTATATTATAAGTATCTTCCATGCATAGTCTGGTCATGTTGATTAACTTCCTTGGTATTCCAAATTCCCGCATAGCATTCCATAGACTATTCCTATGGACACTATCATAAGCCTTTTTAAAATCCACAAACATGTTATGGAGATCTCTTTTATATTCCCAATTTTTCTCGGCTATTTGTCGTAAGATAAATATCTGATCTATTGTTGATCTGTTTTGTCTAAAACCCGCCTGGTAGTCACCTAATATGTATTCTGAATATGGTTTTAGTCTATTTAGTAATACTGCGGATAGTATCTTATAGCTTATGGACAGTAGTGATATTCCTCTATAATTTTCACACTGGAACTTGTCTCCTTTCTTAAAGATAGGTATCAATAATGACTCTTTCCAGTCATGGGGTAATTCTTCAGTCCTCCAGATTTTTATTATTAGTTCGTATAGCTTTAGATGTAATGCATGGCCACCCGCCTTTATAAATTCAGCAGCAATTCCATCAGCCCCAGTTGCCTTATTGTTTTTAAGTCGTGTGATTACATATAGGATTTCTTCAAATGCAGGTTCTTCAATTTGTGGTTCACACGTTAGAACCTCTTCCTGTGGGAAAGTGTTACTTGGAGCTTCACAATTTAGTAATTCAACAAAGTATTCTTTCCATGTGTTGCACATTTCCTCATTGGTATTTATCATATTCCCATTTTTGTCTTTTAAACCATATGTGTTGTGTTGGTGCCCTCGTTTCATTGACTTCAGTTCTTTAAAAAACTTTCTGGATTCGTTTTTCTGGTGATTAGTTTCCATATCTTTGATTATATTACTCATATATTCTCGCTTCTGCTGTCGAACTATTTTTGTAGCCTCTTTACATTCATTTCTATATTGCTCTTCCTTTTGGATGTTGTTGATGTCATTTAGCCATAGCTGTCTGGCATTCTTTTTCCTAATGACTGCTTCTTCACATTTTGGATTGAACCATCTGTTCTTTCTATGCGTGGTTAACACACCGAGACATTCTTCTGCGGTAGATTGAATTGTATTCTTGATGTTCAACCAAGTTTGGTCAACGCTTTCCTCCAACGGGTTTTGTAGAATTTCAAGTTTACATTTTATTTCATCTGCAAATTTCTCTTTGACTGTAATTTCTTGTAGTTTTTCTCTGTTATATGTTGGGTGTAACCTTTGTAGTTTAGCATAGAAAGCTCTCTTAAGTTTTATTTTAAATTTTGCCCCAACGAGGAAGTGGTCGCTGTGGCACTCAGCTCCTCTATAGCTTCTAACTTGTTGTATGTTTGATGCATTTTTGTTGTTAATTAAAATGTGATCTATTTGATTATAGGTTCTCTTGTCACATGATTTCCAAGTTTGTTTATGTATATCCTTTCTTTGCAGTCTGGTACTGCTGATCTGCAGTCCTTTGGCTTCTGCTAGGTTGATGACTCTCCATCCATTATCATTTGAAGTTGTATGTAGGCTTTCCATACCGGCAACTTTTTTATGAGTTTGCTCTCTACCTATTTTTGCGTTGAAGTCTCCCAGCACAATCAGGATGTCCTGTTTGGGGGTTTCTTCTATGACATCTTCCAGATCATTATAAAAGTCTTCTTTAATATCATCTTCTTTCTCTTCAGTAGGTGCATGTACATTAATCATCGTTATATTTTTCCATTTACCTTTTATTCGTAATTTACTAATCCTATCATTAACAGCTTTAAAGTTTAGAACGTTCCCCCATAACTCTTTTTTGATGACAAATCCTGTTCCTAATTCATGTTTATTTTGGGTGTTTCCTCCATATATTATAATCATTCCATTTTGCTCTAAAGTACCCTCTCCTGGCCACCTTATTTCTTGAATTGCTGTTATATCCATTTTATACTCAACCAGCTCCCGGGTTAATTCTTCGGCCGCTCCAGCTCGATATAGTGTCCGTACATCCCATGTTCCAAATCTTAAAAGTCCTTTAACGTTCCAAGGTCGATGTCCAAATAAGTCAGTCCGAATTCGAGGCTCATGTATCTGTTTCGTAACAAAATGGTTTTTACAAAGGTGGGGATGTTAACCCCACGCTTCAACCCCCAACCTGGAGGACCAGGGTGTTTCTCTTTGTCTGTTCTCTACCCTTTGACCTGTCCGGCTTGGGAGGCCCTGCTGGTAGCTACGCTACCGCCGGCATAGTTCTCAGGGTCATTGAGAAACTCAAGCTCCCCCACCACGACAAGGTGGAAACACCATCGGGGGAGCTAAGTTTTTTTTTTTTTTTTTTTTTTTAGCATATCCTTTACAGGACTTAGCTGTCAACACCAGCATCTTTCAGCTGTATGTTGATCTCTTGGCAAGATTACGCTCAGTAGTTTGACATTGCTTTCTGAGCGGCCGGCTCACATACCCCGTAAGTTACAGATGCGATTCGAACCACTGCTGATTTGAACAGTCATCACGTTACCGACGAGAGTATATGAGATTACGGAGAAAAGTCATAACCTCTAAGCCACGAGCCTATCACAAATAAGCTAAGGAGTATTTAAACAATTAAATTTAAAAGAATAATATTATAACTAAATAGAAAATAGTGTATTTATTGTTTCTCAGTATAAATCTGCCTTGTGTGTTCCTGACTTTTTCAATTTTGTGTGAAAATGATGTGCTTCATAATATGATGTTTTAATTGTGTATTCTTGGTGTTATGAAGCAGTTGATATTTGTGAAGAAACATGATGTTCTTTTAATTATTCAGTAAATTTCAATGGATTATCATTAACGATTGAAAAGTAGTGCCTTTGTAAGTGGAATTTTTTAATAATGGTCACCCGTCTTCAATTTGTTTTGTTTTAAAAAACAAAATGTAACATTATCATTATTATATTTCTAACCTCTAGCAATAGTAGCTATACTGATGTGTTCTTTGTGTAATCTTCTTTAATTTGATATATGATACAATATAACTGCTACAATTTTAGCCATTACTGATCATTACTGTGACACCCCCTACTTCCCATTTTCTGCCATCAATTTATGTTTGGTCAAAAACCATTTTTTTTGTTTGGCAGTGAATCAGTTGTTAATATGGTAGCAGACATGTTTTATGGTAACAGTTTTGCCGATATATAAGCCCATGGCAGATACGTGAAGTCGTTTAAGATGATTAATCATCCTGTAACACTTAATCAGTTAATAATACCATCGGAGGTGCTGAGAACAGGAGTGCCAATTTGTTGGTCCAGGCTTAATAACCAGGACTGGCAGCATTCATTTCTGACCATTATGGTTCTGGGGGTCAGTCTTAGACCATAAAATATGCGCTATGTATTTTTCTTAAAAAAATAGAATTTAATCAGAGTCATTATCATTTGATGCCAAGCTTATAAGCTTGACCGGACATGTGATGGTGTAATGGTTAGGACGTTATGATGACAATGGCAAGGATTCGATGTCAGCTTTCGTCATTCGCTATATTAAGGAAAGACTGCCCACCTAATGGTCTTGACATTTCATATACCCAAAGCATGTTTCTGCTAATGGGCTTGTGTGTGGGTGTGAGGCATTTTGGGTATATTGTGCTAGCCCCATATTGACCTAGAGGCAGTCAATGGGCGATATGGTCACTATCACTCCGGCTGCCTTTATTTTAGAAAATAATTTCTGCCTATTGCAGCAAAATCGCCCTTCTGTTACAGGGGCCATAAGGGAAGCAAGGAATAGTAACACTGTAACCTTCATGCATGTTGTGAGAATAGGGAATAAAAACAGCTAGGTATGTTTAGTTTAGTTTAGTCAGCGGATCAACATCACGGCACACGGGTGTAACCCATAAGTGCTCCGTTCTACTCCTAACTCAAGCCTGAGTCCGGAGAAACTCAGCTCAGTGTACGTACTCCGTAGCAACGGCAAAGGATCCTGAAATACTTTGGGTAGATTTCTAACTTAAAATGTTGCTAGAGCAGCGCCGTTGGGCTACTCTTTTTTGATTTCCAACTGCCAAGGGATATTTTATGTGCGCAACAATACACACGGGCGTCCGATCTCACTATCCAGAGACCAGGGCAAATTTTGTTACCAAAAGTTTTTGTTACATGAAAAAATCCCTGCCCTCACCGGGGCTTGAACCCGGGACCTCCAGCAATTGAGGCGGACACCATACCTCAAGGCCACTCAGCCCCCCATCCCCATCCCCTCCCAATTAGTTAAGTATGTGTAACTCCTGTGAAAAAGTTAGATATACTAAACACAGACACAGTGTATACCTTAACAACAAACTCAACGATGGTAAACATAAATCACAGGGGAAAATAAAGAAAAAAGAATGAAACATAATAATAACATAAAATTCAGTATACTATGACGCAATGAACGACGTTCTGATTTTATTAATCTTCATCAGGAACGGAGCAACACAAACAGATCTAAAGAAAAACATGAAAATTAGAGAATTTAATAATATTTAAACATAAATGCTTCGTTGTTAAAAAAGCCGTGCAGAAGTTCAGTTCAGTTGTGATAGCTCACTATGGAGAGTTTGCATACTACTGGCTACCTCATTCCATAGAAAACATTAGCTGCACAATCCAGCCAATTATCAGCATGTCTATGCACGGTTTAATATGATGTGGTTGAGGGCCTTTGCTTCATTGGGAGATGCACGGCAGAAGAGGAAGCACCTTATACTATATACATGAAGGTACAGTCCCCAACATGGTGGATAGGCATTTAAACTGTTAAGGTTTCTGGAGTGTTTATGCTTGTGGCTATGGTTTGCATTCAGATTTTCCTCATGTTGGACTGGTAGTGCATGGTTCTGTCACCCTGCTACTAAGTGAGTGCATGGCGTGACACTGTGAGCTGTGAGTTTTGTGCGGAATGCTTTGACATCTGTCCACAGTTGTTTGTAGCGTGAACTGCATGTTTGGAATGATGGCAGCCGGATGTTGCCGAATTGACTGGTTTGCCTTTTCGGTTCACGAGTGCATTTTCTCAAGAGACTCTTGGAAGTCGTTGCTGGAGCTACGGAGTTAGTGCTTTGTGCGGCGCTTTCGGTGGGTCGCCCTGCGGATAGAAACTGAGCCATATTTGATAAAACCCGGGCTAATGAAGTCTTTCTGGACACTGTTGCTTCCATCGACGATGAACTGTATTTTCCATGTACTTCTTTTGTGTTGGCAATTTCTGATGGCGGCATTAATCATTATGCACAGTGTACCTGTGCGAGCTGATGGCTTGCCGAGACTCCTGTCTTTTCCACTTTTCACATAGGGCAGTTAGGAGCATTTCATATGATATTCACTGGCATAGGAACAGCATAATGGGGACGACCCGTTGCCGTGAAGTTGGAACCATGACTAACTAACTAACATGCAGGGAGATGAAAGGCAGAAGAAGAAGAGGAGTTCTGCAAAATTTACATCAGCCCAACACCAGTTATTTTTAGGTCCTTTAGTCTGTATGAGAACCTGTTTCCTCCAGAAAGGTTCCTTGTTGAATCTTTTCTAAATAGTATTCTGCCTGAAAGAGGCTAATGAAACTAGAACATTATTTTCAATAAGAAAGAGGCAAACAGCTTTATTTATTCATATGATGAGAAGAGAGGCATTAGAGAACATCGTGACAAACTGAAAAGATCAAGGGGCAGAGATGCAGAGGCAGACCAAGAGAATTGATGCTGGATCGACTGAGACAGTGGCATGGTAGAACATCATCAGCAGAATTGATCCAGAACACCAAAGACTGAGATCTGTGGAGAGACATGAACGCCTATGCCAGCTGGTGGGGCACTTGATGATGATTTTGTCAGTGGTTGGTTGGTTCTACACGTATGCTGTCTGGATATGCGCAGGAGGTTCAGTTAACATCTATACCTACACCCACTTTAGCATGGGTGAACCACAGCGCACGCCTCAACATCGTGTGCTTTTCATGATGCATACACATATATCCAGCATGCGTGCACAGATTATCCATGCATATGATGATGTCAGATCAGAGGGATATCCCTGACATAGAAGCAGGTACGACACCTACACTCATGACAGTTCTATCCAGTGCCAGCATCTCTTCCTCACCTCTTGAGTCTTCTTATTTTTCGTTTGTCCAGAATGTTTGTTTTAGACGTAATTGCGTTGTGCCAGTTAACAGCTGTTAATTAGTTGCATATTCTTTACAGGACATAGCAGTCAACCCTAGAATTTTTTGGCTGTTTGTGATTCCTGGATAAGTTTATGTTCAGTAGTTTTCCATTGCTTTCTGAATGACCGGCATTCATACCATTTCATTAAAAACCAATGTAAGGCGGTATGCTGCCAAATCGTCCATGACCCCTTCATCATGGAGCGAGCTTGCAGAGCTGCAATTTTGCACCATTTAGCCAACACATCTGACTTTTCAGGCATTTGTTAACTGGGTTAACCTTCCCGGGACCTCTTGATTCATGATATTTGGTTACTTGTCTCCATGAGCTCCACGCTTGTGATTATGTCATACCATGTTACTTATTCTATTATGCACATGCACCATGTAAAGAGGTTATGTAGTTTATTAACATTCCTTTTAGTCATACTCCATATTTTGTATATTTGTTATTGTTGTATAATTATATTAACAGGACTACTCCCCTGAGCTCCAAGCAATCTCCAAACGAGGCAAATCCACTGTGAGTTCCACAGATGGTGGGATTGTGATTACAGGCATCAAACATTCCAGGGATGACAGCGTGGAGAGCTACACCACTGATTCTGGGAGGGAGCAGAACCGGCAGTCGCAGGTGTACCAAACACAGACATCCAACAGTTCATATGGAGGAGCTTCCAGTAGTGGCCTAGACAGGTTGGTATCCTTTTGCT
Organism: Cepaea nemoralis; assembly: GCA_014155875.1. Taxonomy (NCBI): domain Eukaryota; kingdom Metazoa; phylum Mollusca; class Gastropoda; order Stylommatophora; family Helicidae; genus Cepaea; species Cepaea nemoralis. The sequence goes on from JACEFZ010020405.1 coordinate 32,335, forward strand.
TCTACTCCTCAGCAAAACTCTCTCCAGATGACACATACAATAGCGCAGTGTTGGGGTACTCTTTTAAGCCTTATGTTAAAAACATGAAATTAAATACTTAACTGATTAATTTGGTCATGTTTTCTTGTTTTAACATGACATGTATTTGATTTGTTGCTCTTTAGAAGGATTTAAAACAGCATTAAAAATGTAAGAGAAGTATGATGATTGTAAATTTTTACAAGCTGCACATCAGGAACAGATGTGTAATAAGATAAACTTTATGGACCACTGAGTGAACTCAAAAAGACAGTTATGTTTATACAGTTTAAACACAGAAGTCACAAACAATACGTTGCACGATTTATTGCCTGGCATATTTTGCTGTATCTCGTCAGGTGTGTCCCATATGAAGTGAATAAATGAATAATACTTAAGTTGAAACAGTTAAAACACAAGATTTATTGCCTGGCATATTTTGCTGTATCTCGTCAGGTGCATACTGCAGAGTTATATATCATATGGAGTGAATAAATGAATTATACTGTAGCTGAAACACTTAAAACACATGGTCACAAGTTTACGAATGTTGTGATAACCAAGTGGTGAATGGATATAGAAGAAATAGCTCTGGACCAGCTCCTATTCTCACTGGTTTACCTTTCGAGAAACATCTCTGGGACCAATTATGTGAGTCTGGGGTGATTGTAGATCTACATTGATTGAAATAGTTTCTGCCACTGTAGGGGTTTGCAGGTCCACATAGGTCAGAAAACTCTTCCACTACATGTGACTACAGGTCACTAGTGGTCAGAATAATGTCTGCCAGTGCAGGGAAATAACTCCCAGATCTCTGCATTGGTAAGCCAGTATACTGAGCTCCATGACATCTAATGTCATTAAGATTAGCACATTGGTGACTTGTTTTGTAGTTCTTGGCATTGAAAAAAAGTACAGATAGCACTGATTCTATGGCAGTGGGCATTTATAGCTATGTTAGATACCTTTGTTCTGAAAATATGAGGTTGGGAGATTGCTTCAGTTTTGAATATAAAATTTAAAATTTTGGAAGTCAGCAAACAGGCTTGTAAATATTTTACATGCCGTAAAGCATATTAGACATACTGTGCCAGTCCTTTATTTGTGTAGAACAATCAGCACTCAGGTCAATGTCTGTATGATGAGGTCAATGAGGTCAAAATATGAGGTCAATGTCTCGTCAGCTGCCTGTACCTTCCAGATCATTTCCTGGTACTCATTTTCGGCAAGGTTGACCTCGGAGCCCAGGTCAATTAAAAAACCCACCTCGAGGTTGATTCAAAAGCAAAACCACTGGGCCGGTAAGCAAGTGTGCTAGCTGCTGTGCCCATCTTATAAAGTTGATATGAGCTAAAATATTAAATGGCGGCTAAGATCTGGACATCATCTTAAATGCTGGTTTTTAGGTTTTGTGAATTCTTTAGCGGACAGTTAGAGCATTGCTTTGCTTATCCAGCAGCTTCTACAGCTTGTCTTGTTCCAGACGTATTGGTATTACCTTTCCTCTGGCGTAAACTAGGCAGGCTGAGAAAGAGATTATGCTGCATGAGCAGCATAGTGGTCTCTACAGTTCAGCCCAGGCTTTGTGTTATAGAGAGGTATAACTCCATCCCTGGTCCCCGCCATGGGTTGTAGTTATTATGCCATTCTTGAAGCACAATGTATCAAAGTTTCGTATGTCAAGACAGTAAGGTGCCAGTAGCAGTAATAGAATTTCTTAGCATATTACTACCTTATAACTGTGAAAGTGAGTGCGTTCACTATTTACTTTTACCATTTGCAATAAGATATTATGTGACAGACTTCTCAAGTCCAGATCCCAAAGAGTTCGTCTGCTACTGGACTCTTCAGTCTGCTCTGTAAGTTGTGCCTGCACTTAAATCTTGCACCTGAAGTCATAAACTACTTTTCCTACATCATAGTCCACCAGCTTGAAGCACCAATCATCAACAATACCCACCACAAAAAGATCCTCAGGACAAGATGTATTTCACATGGGAATGAAAAGACACATAACCTGTTTTCTTGATCCTAACCTTCAAGTTTACTCACTATCCAATGTTATGATCCTGTAATCCATATCATATTTAACTTCTGCATTGATGGTATGTTTAACATTTGATTTACTTTCAGGCATATCTCAGAATTTGCAAACAGAATGTGTGAAATAACTTTACATTTCTCTTATAATTCATATCACATTTAACTTCATTGACTGGATGTTTAATAATTGTTTAATTTTCAGGCGTATCTCAGAATTCACAGATGTAATGTGTAACATAGCTTGATGTGTTTCATTTAGAAATAAATTGTATGTATCTAACATCTTGAACACTTGTTTATATATTGACCAATTTATTTCATTATAATGGATATTTATTAATTGATTGACTGCACATTTTCTTTAATTTTTTCATTCTAATATTTCAAAACAATTGTTTACAATTATTGATTAATTAGTAAGCTCATTTTTCCTGTATCTGTTTTGTTTTAAACTTATTCTGTTTTAAAATTCTTGTTAATTAATTTTAGATGTTTATTTATTCTTGATCACAATTTTAATCAAAATAATTCTAGCCTGACTTTAAATGGGTAACTTTTTATAGCTTATCCTGAAACTATTTAAGGTTACAGTTGTTAAAATTGCTTTCGCTGTACCTCTTTACATTCCTAAAAGTTAAACACAGGCTCCCAGTGGACTTTATTCATATTACTTCTCCTATTTACATGTTATGTAGACTTTTAACAAACATTCTATAACCCTTTAAGGAGTCAAGTAAACCACACTTTGAGAAACATTGCTTTTCGTCATGAAGTGTCTGTGTGGTAGAGCTTGTAACACATCCATTTACTGCTATATAAGTCTGTTGTGTCACCCCCCTGGCATTTGTATTAAAGTGCTGATTCACTGTGCTGGTTTGATGTTAATTGATGAGCTTGCCTTGCTGTGCTTTTCTGATCACTCCGATCTTCAATTCAAACTTGTTGATGTTTAAAACACTCTGTACACTAAGATAGGGTACTTTCTAAAATAGACTACACTCTGAAATAGACAACAGGCTAAGGTAAACTGCACTCTAAGACAGACTCTGAGGCAGACTAAACTCTAAGAGAGGCAACACTAAGGTAGACAGTACTCCAAGATATACTATACTCCAAGATAGACTAGTCCACGATAGACTACATTCTAAGTTAGTCTATAGTCTAAAATAAACAATAAAAGACACGGATATAAGAACAGACCGTAAGTCGCTATTGTTATTGTCAGGTTTGGTTTATTTTATTATCCTGAGCTCACTTTGTAGACTCAATATTAACAATAACCACTGTAAGGTACTCTCTTACATGTGCTGGCCTACAGTCCTGCAACCTACGATGAGTCTTTGAATCCATTTGATGATCATGAAGATGAAGAAATGAGAAAAGAGGGTGATGGAGAAAGCGATAAAGGAGATAGTTCCAAACGAGAAAGCTTCTACCGACCTGTTAGAATGCCCAGGAGTATTGATAAAATTGGAAAGTAATGATTGGCCACTGTTTTCTTCAATGTTTTGCATGCTGCTCACAGTGTGTTGCTGAATTGATTTTACACATTTTGTGGCTACTTTGCATTCTGTGAAGCACAGGCATGCCGTTATAAATTTGGCTACTTTTAATTTCTTTAATTGGTGTTTGTTTACTTTAACTTTTACAAGCCGGAAAACATCACAAAACTTTCCTGAATTACCTTGATGCGTTCCAGCCTGAACAATGTGATCTAGTTCTAGTTGTGGACAAAATGAACGAACGATCTTTATTTTCGAAGGGTAACAAATTGGGCACGCAGGCCCATCTTACATTTAATAGTTTCAAATAGTTTCAAGCACAGGGCATCAACAGTCAATAAATAGCATTTCAGTGAATGGAAAACTCTTTCTTAATATCGATTAGCAGAGTATAAAGAGACACTAGCTTTTATGCTTGTGGAACAAAGACAATAAATGAGCTGAGTAATGTCTAATGACAGTAGAAATGTGGTTTCCGATGCAAAGAATTCTAAGGACAGACAGAGAAATGACTGAAACAGTCCGTCACGAAGCAGAAAAAAAACAACTGTGTATTAATTAAGGAAAGTAAACTTAGTTGAGATATTTGTGGGCATGTTATGAGAGTAAATTAACTTGAAAACCTAATAACTAACACACTTGATGGAAAAATAGCAAGAGGAAGATAAGAGAAATATTTACTTATAACCTAGATGGCAAAACCACATTGTATAATCGGAACAAGAACACAGACCTAATCCAAGACCCTAGTGATCATACAAGGTGGTGAATCATGGCTGCCCATGCTTTTCGACATGACACATCGTGATGAGTCCCTCATGTGATGTAATGTGAGGATGTTAAAACCTCTTCATACATTTTGTTAAGAATATTTGAATTATATATGCAGTTTGAAATTTGACTCTGTGTATCTCCCACTGTCTTGCCTCTTGGAACTGAGGGCGTGGGCAAAATCAGACATCTTGAGCATGTAAATAGGGGAAAACATCACTACAGTTGAACTACATAAAAAACATTGGAGATCTTAAAATGGCCACAATGAGACGTAATAACCTAGACTTCTGTGTAACAAAAGCTTAAAGTAAAATGAGTTCCGTGAAGGTTAATCCGGTCAACAAATGCCTGCAGAAGTCGGATGTGTTGGCCTGAAGGTGCAAGTAAACAGGCACAACGCAATTACGCCTGAAAAAACACTCCGGATGAATGCAGAAGAAAAAGAAGAAGAAATGAGAGATAGTTTTGTATGATCGACAAAAGAAGCCTCAACTATGAAAAGTGAGTGAATTCTGGCAGTGTGCACTAATAGTGGATGTGTTCTCAACGTAGAAGTTGTTGACAGACTAGGCGGGTCATACTAGATCAGGATAGATGGGTATTACCGTGCACATACTTTTGGTACCAGTAATAGGTAATGGAACCCAAAAAAATGTGACAAAATCTGTTACTCATTGGCATACTGGCATTAATCATATTCAAATCAGTACCAATAGTTTCAAAGAGGTCAGAAACATATTTAGAGGTTAGTTAGTCATTACTAAGTCATTACTTGTTCCAACTTCACGACAAAGGATAATCCCAAAATGTTCCGTTCCTGTGCCAGTGAATATCGCGCAAAATGCTCCTCACTGCATGTGGAACAGACAACAGTCCCTACAAACCAAAAGCACACACAGGCATACATGCGTAAGGCTGCTGTGAGAATGCCAACACAACAGTCCGCCACTAAAATTACAGTTCATCATGGATGTTAGCGGAGGTACTATAAAACCAGCAGTTGCGCACACATTACTGCATAAGGCAAAGCCAGCTAGTTCAGCAACCGACCTTCCACCATTGTTCTGAACATGCAGTTCACAATACAAACCACAGTGGATAGATGCAAAAGCATTCCATATGAAATCCACAGCTCACAGTGTCGCTTCATGCACTTAACTCAGTAGCTAGGCGACAGAACCATATACTACCAGTCCAACATGAGGAAAATGCACAAGCCAACCATAGACAAAAGCAAAAAACACTCCAGAGACCTTAACAGCTCGTCGGCCGATCCATCATATTAAAGGTGTTTATTCTTATTTAATGTAAGTTTGAACTAGAACTTGCAGCTGTAGCAAATGTTCACATCCACTGAGATGTTCTAGCAAAAATAGTGGTAACTGCTTTTAAGCCACAGACGGGCATATGAGGATAAAATAGGGGCATATGAGGGTAAAATATGACTGGGAAGGTCAACAAAGTAGTTGTTTCTGTCGTCCATTAGTTGAACTTTCTAGTCACATGTCACATTCATTTGCTGAAATGTTCTAGAAAAAATAGAGGTAACTTTTATCGAGCCTATGTCAATAGCGAATAAACATGAAATATGACTATGAAGTTCAATAAAGTACTTGCTTCTGTCATTCATTTGTTGAACATTCTAGTACATTTTACATTCATTAGCTGAGGTATTCTAGTATGTTAAATGTTGCACTTCTGTTTGTGTCCTCACCATTGTGGGTATGATTATTGGTGTAAGCCATGACAAGTTTGAAACTGATAATAACTAAATGCTTCTCTGATTTAGGATGTTTTACAATCTGCATGAATTGCCACATTAAATGATTGTCTTGCATTTTTCCATTGATCATTTGGTTTCCTTGGTTACAAAGAAGAAGTTAAAAACATTTATACATTTGCACTGATTTGTATTCTGAATGCCATCTATTTATTGAAATATTTAAACCTTTTTGAAATTAATGAGATGTGTGAATTGCTCACAGTTTAAGTTCACTGCATGAGCGTATTGTATAAATGTTTTGTCCAAGTACTTTTCTTGATGCAATTTTTATTTTGTGTTTTCTTTTGTGTGTGATTGACATTGTTTTGTAACGAGGCATCTTGTGAAAAAATCAGTTATGCATTGGCATATTGGCATTAATCAATCACATATTGGTGCCATAAGTTTCAAAGGGGTCAGAAAACAAACAGACATTTTAAAGGATCCTATGAAAAATGACATGGAGGAACATTGGGGAGAATCCTATTCTACTTCTTCTGTTTTCTGTTGCCTGCTATTCTCCCATTGGGGTATAGACCATCAACCAATCCTAGCCTACTGGCACATGGCATATGATCTACTTTACTGGCAAATTGGACCATGCCCTATATTTTCAACACATTGAGCAGTGCTCCAGCTTTCTGACATATTGTATAGTGGCCAAGATTACGTACACATTGAATAATGCCCTATCTTACTATCACATTATGTAGCTCCTCTAGCTTACTGGTACATTAAATAGAGCCCTTACTCACTGAGACATTAAATAGTGCCTTAACTTATTGGTACATTGAACACTGCTCTAACTTGCTGGCACATTGAATAGTGTCCTAGCCTAGTGGCACATTGAACAGTGCACTAGCTTACTATCACATTCAATAGGCTGAGGTTTAACACATTTAAACTTTCTTTTCTGGTTCATTCCACACACTAGTAGTTGGACTTAAATGTTGACTTCTTTTCCTTGACTTGGGGACATATTGTGATTACCTCAGAAGTCAACTGATGGCAAGGGACACAGGTAATGGGAAAGCTAGCCCTCACGCAAAATCAGTCAAGGGCACTCAATTAGTAGTAAACAACTAGTAGAAGAAGTATATTTGTGGACTACGCTCAAGTTCAAATTGAGCGAAGGAAAAATACAATCAATAAAAACAAAACAAGAGTGTCGAGGATTATATTGTAATTATTGCCTTTGTTGTATGACACTGCAATAATACACTTGACAGTTTTAAGTTGTGTAGTAATATTGCCAGATTCATACTAAATTGGCATGCCGCCTAAATATTAGAATTCATTGTGATAAGGCATTTTAAATCCATGCATGCTTTATATGTCCTTGTCTTGTTTTATTATATGATATTACCCTTTCTTAGCTCTCACAATTATTTACATTTCTGAAGTAGTACAGTATGTACATCATTATGTTTATTCATGTAATCTTTAGTTTGATATTATGTGTGAACTGTCTCCATTGAGTTCTACTGTAATAGAAATTATACTACTCTATTCCTGCCCTTTTCATTATCATAACTGGTACATTACTATGAGTGGTTTATTGTTGTGACTGGTTCATTACTGTAATTGGTTTATTAACCATCAGTGGTTCTTTACTGTGATGGATTTTTAACTATGACTTGTTCATTGTTGTCACTTTTTCATTGTTATGAGTGGTTCATTTCTGTGACTGGTTCATTTTTGTGACTGGTTCATTGTTATGACTGATTCATTATTGTGACTGATTCATTACCATGACTGATTCATCACCTTAACTGATTTGTTACAGTGGCTGGTTCATTACTATGACTGGTACATTATTATGGTTGGTTCATTACTGTTGTTTCATTACTATAGCTGGTTCATTACTATAGCTGTTTCATTGCTGTGACTAGTTCTTATAGTGGCTGGTTCAGTGTTGTTGCTTTTCATTACTGGGTCATGACATCACCATAGTGGAAAATCTGAAATAGATATTTGACTGTGTCCTGATTTGGGGAAAAAGAAGTAAAGAAGAGACCTGTTCTTTTGCAGTATAATGCCTTGATCTAGTATATGCACGATTTTGTGTTTATATATCTTATATCAGTATCCATTGTAAGGACAGGGAGTGGGTATGTTTTCCTATTTCATCAAATTAGGCCATGCTGATAAGCATGGGCGGTCACTGTTATGCCATCTCTCATGATCACCAGAGTCATGGATCAGCTCTGTGTCTTTGTCTTGATTATGCCATGTAGCCAAGCCATCCAGATATTTACTTCTCTGCCTTCCCCTTGTTCTTTTCCCTATAAACTTGCTCATTGTCACCAAGTTCTCCAGTTTATTTCTTCTCATAACATACCCAACAAAGTTTGATTGTCCAATTTCTCTAATCAATTTACCATTTCCATATCTTTCTTTGTACATTTATACATTTATATATTTCTTTCTTGCACATTGGTTTTTCTGTCTGTTTCCTATGTAAGGTGTGTTTGTTATTTTGTTAGTTCTATTTAAAAAGCCATACTGGAAGCTATATATTTTGTTTTATTGTTTTTATTGTATTTTAAAACTAGTGCAGGTGTATCAATTAAAAAAACACACATTATTTTACCTGTATTTTGTCAGATAAATAAATGCATTGCTATTTAAAGAAAGCTAACTGTAGTCTAAAATTTTCACAGAGGAGCATCAGAGCCTGTAACGAAAAATGGCGACAATCCATTTGGTGATACAGAGAGGTATGATGATGATGAAGAAGAAGCTGAGGAACCGAGCAATGATGGTTGGACTGTGAGAGCATTGTATGACTATGACAGGGCAGAAGAAGATGAGCTGCAGTTTAAAGCAGGCAAGTTGTACTGAACTTGTAGCATTCTATAAGCACAGTGATGTGTTATATTAAAATCTAAAATCAATTTGTCTCTATCCAATCTCCTCCAGTTGTATAAGCAATATAAAATAACACAAAGTAATGCAGCTTTACATAACAGATTTCCGACACATATAGGACGTTGCAGCTCCTAGCCTTCATCAGCAAACAAATACACGCACGAAACACAACATATTGTACATGAGAAGATCCTCCGGTGACTACATTAAGGCATAAGGATGGGATGAGAAGAATAAAAAGATGAAAAAAATGAGAGCAATGAAGAAAAAATGAAAATATTTAAAAATGTTGCTACTTAACTCTGAGTCCGAGGCTGTACTGCTGTACATTTATTCTTCTCATCCCATCCTTATGCCTTAATGTAATAGGAGCAGTTCATTTGAAATCAGTTCGTGCCGCACCGCATATAATTGCATACATTGAACATGATCATGTCATAGTCATATGATAAGTACTGACCAATGAATAAAAGAGCAGGTGCTTATCGTCCCATGATGCATAGGTTCTGTTTCTAACCATTGAGAAAATGGCCGGGTTGATCCAAAATCCGTCCAAAGAAGCTCAAAGAGCGGTGATTCAGTTCTTTCATTTGAAGGATGTCGACCAATGGACATTCATCGAAGAATGCAGGCAGCGTACGGTAACAAATGTGTGTCGAAGACAACAGTGACTGACTGGGCATGAATGTTTCGGAAAGGAGGTCAGTTCACGACAGATCTTCGACGGCCGGGTCATGCGCTTATTGTTGCAACAGAAAAACCCATCGCCAAAATTTATGCAGCAGTACAGATGAACTGTTGTCGAAGCATATGTTCGCTAGCAAAAGAATTTGATGTGTCAATTGCGACAATTCAAAAGGTCGTTTGTAATAAACTGCAATATCGGAAGGTGTGTTCACAGTGGGTACCACGGATGTTGACCGACCACCAAAAAGAGGAACGCATGGGATGGTGTTTGAACCACTTGCTGCGTTACATAGTGGAGGGTGTTGAATTTCTCTTCCGCTTAGTGGCAGGCGATGAATCATGGTGTCACCACTTTGAGCCGAGCAGCAAAAGAGAGAGCATGCAATGGAAGCATGCTGGATCACCAAAAGCCAAAAAATTCAAGTTACAGGTTTCCGCTGGTAAGGTTATGCTGAGCGCATTTTTTGACCATGAAGGGCTATTGTTGGCCGACTTTAAAGAACCTGGTGTCAACATCAACTCTACGAACTACTTGGAAACGCCAGACAAGCTGCAAAAAGCCATCAAGAATAAATGACCCGGCATGCTTTCTCGCGGTGTGATTTTGTTGCACGATAATGCTCGTCCGCATGTTGCAGAGATTGTGCAGGAAGCATTAGCTTGGAAGAAGTGGGAAATTCTGCAACATCCAGCCTATAGTCCTGATTTGTTACCATGTGATTTTCATTTGTTCAGACCACTAAAAAAAGCTCTCAAGGGCAGCGATTTCACACAGATGCAGACGTAATGACCGCTGTAAACACTTGGTTCAGTGAGCAGCCACAATCCTTTTTTTGCGGACGGTAATCGCCGCCTACCTAAGCAATGGGATGCTTGCCTGAATGCCTACGGTGACTTCTTCTGACCAACCCATGGTGCATAATTCATTCAAAATGAATGCTTTGTTTAATTCTACCACACCTGTTAATGTTTCTTCCATGCTTTTGCAATAAAGCCATTGGAACGGGTTTCAAATGAACGACCCTTATAGTCACCGGAGGATCTTCTCCTGTACTATATGTTGTGTTTCATGCATGTATTTGTTTGCCGATGAAGGCTAGTCGCCGCAACATCCTGTATGTGTCATAATTCTGTTCTGTAAAGCTGAATTACTTTGTGTTATTTTATATTGTTTACATTTCTGCAGCTTTACCACAGTTCCACCAAATTTTATTCATATTTTTACAGTTCTATAAGTAGACATATGTACTTAATTAGACTCAGCATTCAATTTATCTCAGTGGATGAAGGATAAGAGAGCTCACTCTTAAACTTCTGGTTCGATGATGGTGTGTTCAATCCCTACACTGTTCATTTGGACTAAAATGTTGACTTTCTGTCATTGACTTTTGGATGTAAATTTCAAGTACTTCAGAAGTTGGAGTGTCTTGCCTGATGTCGGTGGACACTAGTAATAGGGAAAGCTAATCTACAAGCAAACATCAGTTCAGTGCACTCATTAGAAGTAAGAATAAAATTAGTGGAACTGCGGTAAAGCTGTGGAAATGTAAACAATATAAAATAACACAAAGTAATGCAGCTTTGCAGAACAGAATTACGAAAAATACAGGATGTTGTGGTGACTAACCTTCATTAGCAAACAAATACATACACAAAACACAACTTATAATCACAGAGAAGACTCTCCAATGACTACATTAAAGTATAAGAATGGAATGAGAAGAATAAAATGATGAAAAAATGAGAATCATGAAGAAAAAATTAAAACTTGAAATTTTTTTTACTACTTATCTCAGAATCCAATTAGGCAACACCTTTCTTATATCAGCAATGGTGCCCAGAAACCGGTGCCCATGCACTTCAACAGTTCTGACCACTGTGGCGTGGCGGACATACAGGTCATGGCGCTCAAATCGTGCGCATCTCACGAACGTGATCGCAAGACATTGGAAAACCGCCTCATCTTCCAGTTGGGGACACTCTCCCCTCATGGCCTTAATGTCTAACATAGTTTCATTTAACTTCCAACTCTCCCCCACCCCCTCCCTTTCTCTCTCTCTCTCTCTCTCTCTTTTTTTTTTCTCGGCTGTATAGCCCACTAGAATAACGTGATAGCGTATCTTTTACAGAGCGTTGCCATCATCCCTAGTATTACTCTTGCCGTTAGTGATTTTTTGGCAAGTTTGCGTTCGGTTGGTGTCATTGCTTTCTGAGCGACCGTTACTCATGCTATCCTATGCTAACCAACACAGGGCGTACTGCATTCCAAACGCCCGCCAACTGGGTATGCGGAATGGTGAACTAAAACATTCGCCACAGAGCCGGCTTTAGTTCACTGCTAATTCGCCCTTCACCGTTCGCCCACATGGGTGTTCTACCCCCACCCACCCACCCCGAGCATCTTAGCCAATCCCTGTTACCCATCGACCCGTTCCAATCCTCCCATCCGGCCGTCTCCACACTCATCAAACGGCTAGCGCTTTAGACACATTCAACCAAGACAGGATTCAGCTAAGTAACCTGTATTTTCTATGTAGTGATTATTTTATTAGTTTGGTGTCTGTGTTGTTTTGTTCTGTGCTGACGAAGGCTTTGGCCGCAACGTTCATTTTGTTTCTTGTAATCGTGATCTAGTAAAGCTCACAATCTACTTATCGTATTTTGGCAATTTATCCCATAATATCACAGCCTGGGATTTTGAGATAAGTAGCAAAATATTGTCTGTGTGTGTGGATGCATGCATGTATGCACTCACATTTGCTTCTGCATCTGATTTGGAGACAATCATAATATCAAGTAAAAGATGCATGGCAGAGATTAATAGCAAAATAGTCCAAGCAAAGACTGCATTCCAGAAAATTAAAAGTATATTATGCAACAAGCTACTGTTATTGAACGTCAGAAAGAGAGTACTGAAGTGTTGAAGAGTGCTGTGTTGAATGGCAGGGGATTATAGAGCATGAACTAAATAATCAAGAAGTGCTTGGAGGGAACGAAGGTGTGATGTCTGAGATGTACATTGTGAATGCCTTGGATCACTAGAATAACTATGAATGAGCACCTGGAAAAGGCTGATAAAAGTAGAAAATGTATACAGATATGAGAAGGAGCCCAACAGTGCTTGCTCATATAATGAGGCGGGGAGGCATTGGAAAACATTGTGAAGAGATAGGAGTAGACAGAGATAAATGATGCTGGAGGGACTTTGATGGTTGCATGGAAGAATATCATCAACAGAATTCGATCCAGAAAATCAGGAACTGAGATCTATGGAGATGCATGAATGTCTACACCTAGCTGGCAGGGCTCATGATGATATACATGTATAAGACAGCGAGATAAAATTATGTACAGTCTGGTGTCAATGTATGGAAGGAATTCAACACATGAATTGGTCCATACCATCAGAGATCATAATTTGTGAGGAAGCATGCTCACCTATGGCCAGCTGGCACGGCACTTGATGGTGATGTGTGTATGTATGTATTTATGTCTCTCTCTGTGTGTGTCTTTGTATGGATGGATGGATGGATTGGTGGATGCAGGCATACATACCACATACACCATGACCTTTGGAATGGCTATAGCCTTTGACTATTAATATTATATTTGTTATATTTCCAGGCGATGTTTTTGTACAACTGACCACTGAGGATGAGATGGGCTGGTGCAAAGGAAGAAAGGATGGCAGAGTTGGGTTCTACCCCAAAAACTATGTCGCCAGGATATGAGAGGACACAGATGTGGCTGTTTTGAAATATGCCTAAGGACAAGAAGTCATGCATGGATCATCCTTCGTGGAGCTGTGTTGATAAACCAGACACAATGATGTTTTGTTTCCTTTTCCTTCTCCGTATATGACCACATATATCAGGAGGATGTTAATTAGGTGTCAGCATAAAGATCATTTGTTTGCTTTGTTTTTAGCTTTCATCCCCACACCAGCTCAGCCCATGTTCACACTGTGTTGTCTTCTTTTGTCTACATGTTGTAAGTTTTGTGTGTGTTTCTTCACAGATTTTTGCTATTTGTAGTAAATGTTGGCATTACATTCATTGTACCAACATTTGTCACAAAGCAGCATTAGTGAATAGTTTTGTTGATTTTACATCAGGTTTAATTATTGTGCATTAAGTAATGGTTGTGTTTGTAATAGACTTTTTGATATTTTCCAAACATAAAGTTGTTCATCATATCTTGTGTATCTATATATTTTTGTTATCCAAAGGGAACAATTTTTACAAACTGTGTTTTGCCTAATTTTTGGTGTTGATTCCATACGGCCAGTGCCAGGCAGTATCATTCCTATATTGTGTATATCCAGTGTAAGTGTAATCCACTTGTGTATCAGTGAATTCTATTTAAGTTATTGTTTATTAGGCATTATATGTTGTTCTTGTGAATTAGGCAATGGATTGGTGTGGATGTACAGTGGAGCAGCATGGGACTATGGCAGTGTGATTTGGAGGTGCAGTGGAGTGGCTTGGACATATGGTTTGATGGAGTGGTTTAGAGGTGTAGTGGAGTGGCTTGGAGGTATGGTGAAGTGAATTAAGAGGTATGGTGGAGTGGTATAGTGGAGTGGTGGTATTTGGATGGAGTGGTTGGGAGGTATGGTGGAATGGTTTGAAGGTATGGTGGAGTGGTTGGAAAGTCTTGTATAGTAAGTTAGATGTATGGAGGATTTGCTTGGAGGTATGGTGTGGAGTGGCTTGGCAGTATAGTAAAGTAATTCTAAGGATTGGTAGAGTATTTTGGAGGAATGATGGTGTCATAGAGGATGGTGGAGTGGCTAGAAAGTATGATGATGTAACTTAAAGGTAGTGCAATGTGGTTTGGAGGAATGGTGGGGTGACAAGAAGGTACAGTGGAGTGATGTGGAACTTTGATGGTGTTATTTGGAGATATGGTGGTGTGGCTTAGTAGAATTGTAGAGCAGTTTGGAAGTACAGTGAAGTGGCTTGGCGATACATCTGCCTGTGATTCAAAAGGAAATAGGATCAAATCCAGATAGTGAAACGTATTTTTCTTAAACCCATTGATTTCACACTCTTTATCTGATCCCTGTGTAGTGGATCAGATAGCTAACCTTCTTGGATTAGGGTGGGAAATCAAGAGGATGTGTACATGCTGCAAATGTTGAAAAGCTCTCAACAGCTGACCATCTCACAGAGTAGACCACTGCCCAAACTAAATTTTAAAATGTAAAAACCTACCCACAATACAATATTTAAGTTATATTTGGACAGGAGATGGGCACTGCCAAGTAGATCTCTTGCTCATGGAAATATGATTGTTGGTTTGCTCTGAATGTTGATGTTTCCATCATGTGACATCTTGGTCCTGTTTTTAAGTTATGGATAAATTTGTTTTTGTTGTTTTATCTTTATGTTTAAAATTCTGTTCTGTTCAGTTACAGTGTAATTTCATCCTCCTCCTCCTCCTCATTCATTGTTGTTCAATAATATGTAGACAAGAAGTCCAGTACATGTGGTTATGTTGTTGTCATTGAGAGCTTGACATTCCCATAAAGCTTTCCATATATGTGACTCTTTGGGGCTTTGTTGAGTCCACAGTTGACTAAGCATATGGTAGTCTTGCGGGATATGTTGGGCACCTACAGTGTAATTGAAACTTATATGTTTTACACAGTGTTTTACAATGTCCATTTGTGCTGTGCTTATTTTATTTAACTTAACTTATGTAAAAGTGGAGGAAGGCGTCTGAGAGTTTTCATAGTTTATGTTGTCAGCAGTTTCTCTATTCATTTAACTTTTTTCCAGGCACCTGTTTTGTGATTTTCACATGATTTATTAGACTGAAACCTGCTTGTGAAATGTGTTTCACCTTCATTACAGCATGTGATATATACATAGGTGTCCTATAATTCTAGCATTTTAGGATGCAAATTAAAAGCAGCGCAGAAACTTTGAAGAGATTTTGCAAAACATGTCTTCTGTGGATGGCAAGGAATCGAGAAACTGTTCAGCCGGCTGTGGTGACAGCGACATGGTGCAAAAGACCTGCTACATAATGATGGATACTGGAATCTTCACTGGTTGTTAAGAGTTTGTGTGTTGTGTTAAGACCCTCATTGTTTGATCAGGAAAAAAAAAGATCAGAGCACTAGTGATTACTTTCATAGTTCAGTTAATATGGTCCTTGAATTCAACCAATCATACTTTGATTTGCAGTTGAGAACATGATAAATAAGTTGACTTACAATGGTAAAATATTTTCTTTTTATGATTTTTGAGCACAAATCCTGTTCTTTTCTTCAGTTGCTTTGCTGACACACCTATGTATGATTATGTCTGTTCACATTCCTTCATCTCTGGTGTACTTGAATGTTATATTGAACCTGTTCTGCGGTATGGCAGTGAATCTTTATATATGAATGAATAAATTAGGAAGAGCTTGGAGATAGCAAAGATGTGGTTTCTAAGACAAATGTTGCAAAGACCTTGGATGACCAGAGTAATTAATAATGATTGCCTGGAATGGGAGCCATGGGGAATCATGTTTGCTTTTTTATTGTTGTGTTCATGTTTGTGTCTGCTTTCATGTACCATGAAGGTAGAAAATTGCATAAAATTATAAGAAAAAGACAGTGTTCTTTGGTTATAAAATGGGGAAAAAAAGGCATTGGAGAACATCATGATGGACATGAAAGATCAGCTGTATAAGAGGCAAAAGCAATCTGAGAGAAATGATGCTTGATCGTCTCAGACGATGGCATGTGGGAATGCTAGCATTAGAATTAATCCAGAACATCAAAGACTGATGAGATCTATGAAGAGACATGAGTGCCTGTGCTATTTGGCTAGGCACATAAGATTATGATGATCTACAGTGCTGTTTATATGTACACATGCTGAAATATTTCCATGCCGGGATACACGACTACCTAGTATCTTCTCTCCATTTGGCATTTTCTGCCAATTGTTACAGTATGTTCTAAGTTTGTTCTTCTCATGAGATGGCTATATAAATGTTGAGAGTGTATAAAGAGTACACTAATAGTTTATTAAAAGTAGTACAACATAATACTTTGTGTTATGAGGAAAGGCCAGATAGACATATAACCAGATTGCAACTGGTCCCATTAGTACTGGGATTTTTCGCTGGCTATTGAAGATGACGAAAGATGTTTGTGAATGTTCTGAGTGCTATGATGTCAGTTCTTTCCTCAACTCACCTCAATTCAACTCAACTCAACTTTGTTCATTTTTTATTTAATTGTTCTTGATACTGTTGTGACATGCTTGTCTGCTGAATACTGAAATCCGAATTAGCTTCATGGAGATTGCAGGATATAAACTTGTTTCATTTTTCATGTATATGCATTGTGAATGCAGGTTTAGATCAAAGTATATGAAAGCTTTGGTCTTTTGGCTCAATCACTTGTTACATTGTTACATTAGCTGTTTATATACCAAACAAGTCTGTTGTAGACAGAGAAGAAAACAAATGCTGAGGGAAAATCTGCCGCTGATAGAATTACAAGGTCATATAACAGTGTTATACGAGGTGTAGTTAGGTGGCACGGCGTGCAAGGAGAAAAGAAATAACCAGATGATGCACGGCTGAGCACCGTAGCTAGGTAGTTGGGGATGCTCACGGGCTGACGTATGGGTAACCAGGAGAGGTTGTGACTTTGCCGCCCAGCCAGCAAGATGCTTTGACTTTTGTAGTTGCTGTACGCATTTTTATATTGCTGAAGATTCTTCTAATAAACTGAATTTTATAGTCACCGCTGGCTTAACTTCATATCTACCGTTGCTTTTGAGTCTCGTCATTCTGCAATAGACTCTCATCAAAACCATCAGGAAAAGACAAATGAAATGTGTGGGTTATATCAACAGAAGAGTTGGAATAGAGAAATTAGCCTCATTTGGGGAAACAAAATTGGCAAGAGAGGCAGAGCAAGATAAATAAGGATGTACGTCGATAGCTTAAACATTTTGACAGGAAATAATAATAATCATGTTATATGCACAACCAATTTCATCAAAATATCAAATGACAGAGAGAATTGATTGCTCCAGATCAGACACCTAAAGAAGAAAACAAAGTAGAAACAGAAGAAGAAGAAACAGAATACCAAACAACATAGAAACTTGTGAGCAATGATGCAACATCTTCTTCAGGTGCATAGTATGGATCAGAACTGACCTTTACAACTCTCCAATCATCTCTGTCATCTGGTTAAAAAGTTAGTTGCATATCCTTTACAGGACGTTGCAGCAGTTTGTGGTGTTTGAGATTTCTAGGCAAGGTTATGTTCAGTAATTTGCCATTGAATTCTGAATGACCAGCACTCATAATATTGTATGAATCAGAACTGACCTTTACAACTCTCCAATCATCTCTGTCATCTGGTTAAAAAGTTAGTTGCATATCCTTTACAGGACGTTGCAGCAAACCTCAGCAGTTTGTGGTGTTTGAGATTTCTAGGCAAGGTTATGTTCAGTAATTTGCCATTGAATTCTGAATGACCAGCACTCATAATATTGTATGAAAGTCAGCACAAGGCAGTCTGCTGCCAAATGGCCCTCAGCCATGTTTTGAACGTGGTGTGCAGGATTGTGAACTGCATTCATAACTCCTTCACCACAGTGCCGATATCTTGATGGAATTGGTGTTGTTTATATTATTATGTGTTGCCCAGCTGTTGTATATCTTTTTACACTAAAGTTATATGCACGAAATGGTAAAGCACTGTTAGGCTTTCACATTATATCTAACGAGGTGAAGAGACAAGTTTCCTTCCTCACCATCTCACAGAGAGAGAGAGTAAAAGAGAGAGACATATATTTAGAGAGAGAATGAAATTGAAAAGTTGTACAGAGACCCAGAGAAGAGCGAGAAGGAAAACAGACAGCCACAAAGACTTAAGAGGAGATAGAGAAGTTTAGTTTGGCTGCTGTCAGAAAGTCCATTTACAAGCTTCATGCGTCAGCAGATGAAATAACATGTTTAATAAACTGATAAAAGAACCTGTTTAATCAACAGATGAAAGAACTTGTTTATTCAACAGTTGATGAAATAACCTGTTTATTCAACAGTTGATGAAATAATCAGTTTATTCAACAGTTGATTTTATAACCTGTTTATTCAACAGTTGATTAAATAACCTGTTTATTCAACCACTGATGAAAAAACCTGTTTATTCAACAATTGATGAAATAATAAGTTTATTCAACAGTTGTGAAATAACCTGTTTATTCAACAGTTGTGAAATAACCTGTTTAAGGATCCTTTATTTTGGATTTAAGTGTGGTTCTGGCAGAGGGGGGTGAATCCAGTGTCTGCATTAGTATGTTACTGGGACAACCATCATCTACGCCATGAAAGTTCAGTGACTGTTTCATTATCTATATATATATATATATATATATATAGTGTGGTGCTTGCACATGCTGAACATTTCACTTCCTCACCACCTGTCCTCTGGCATTTCCTAGAAGAATTTTTAACTGTAAGTATAGTATGATGCCAAATAAAAACAAAATATTACTCAGACGCTTGATGAATGTAAAATCACAAATAGAGACAGGCGACCATTTTGACCAGTCTTTATCAAAGGGACAACAAAAACAAAACAATACTAAACAGATTACACAAAGGAATGCTTATCTTTTTGGAGGTAAACTGATCTGCAAAGCTGGAAAAGGAAGGATTGTTGATCGGATTTCCTCTGAATAGATAAGTATTCCTTTATAGTATCTGTTTTTTTATTGTTTTGTTTGTTTTTGTTGCTTTGATAAAGACTCTGATTGAAATGTTCATGTGTATCAATGTGTTTTTCCATTTGCCGAGCTTCTTAGTCTTAATTTGAGTATTTATTCCGATTCCAGTAACAACTCGGCAGAAGACAACCCCCTTGTTTTATATCATTTTGAGTGATGCCAGCATTGTGCTATAAATATCAACACCCTGCGACATTTGTTGAGGTAGACGCAGGGTCTGCCAGATTACTATGCTGTAAATTCTATATGAATTGTTGTTACCCATGAATCATCCATACCCCACCATGATGAATTACTTTGTTGACTGTTACAACTACCTTATACATCATTACCTATTCAGCACTTTGCCTGGCTTCATCGTTACTGTTGGCATCTGGGGTTTAGGGTTAGTGAAATGCAGTTTTACAATTACCACAGATACCGAGGTGTGGTTTAGAAATCACCACAGGTGATTTGAAAGCACATTGTTTGAGGTGTCGACCATTGAAAACAACAATGGCTAACTAGTGAACATAATGTTTTCTAGTAAATCATAAAATTTAGCTGCATATCGTTTACAGGTCTTCTCATTCAACTCCAGCATGTTTTCGCTGTTTGTGATTTCTTGACAAGTATATGTTCAGTAGTTTGCCATTACTTTCTGAATGACCGGCACACATACCTGTACGAAACAAGAGCGGTCTGCATCCAAATTTCCAATTACAGCTGTGTTTTTAACATTGTATGCGGAATTGTGAATTGCAAGTCCGTAACCCCTTTGCCACATTGCTGGCAGTGAATCATAAACAGTTAATAAATGCTGGGGTTGACTGTACCGTCCTGAAAAGGACATGCAACTAACTTGTAATATTATAACCCATTCAGTACTTCGCCTAGCTCCTTTAATTAATCAGTGAGCACAGAACACCTTTATTGAGCCAGCTATCACATCTCAAGTGCTGATGTGGTGGTGTTTTCTATAACAAGTTGTTGTTTGTGATGCTTCAGGCTTCCATGTATATTCAGTATTGTCAATCACAATGAACTATTATCTCTATTAAACATTTTATCTTATTATCTCTATATATAACCTCTACATATAAACTGTTTACAGTTTTCTTGTTTCCATACTGGTGTTCATCAAATACGCCAACATAGACTGCATTGTTGGCATGTTGCCTATGGAGCATGTAGTCACTACAGAGTGTAATGCAGTGTCAGTTAAAATGTGTTTCATATAGAAATGTATATGATGTATAATGATTTAGATATCATGGAATAGTAGTTGGAGCTGCAGTGGTGCCAGGAATGACACACTGGCTCTTCATTTGGTCAGAACATACTCAAGAAATTTGGGGTGCCACAGTAGCTCAGTGGTTAGCACACTTGCCTGCAAGGACAGTGATCATGTGTTCAAATCCTCATTGTGGTGGAAGTGTTTAGCTCCCAGGTCAACCCAGCCTAAAATTGGTATCAGGACATGTCCTGGGAAGTAAAGGTGACTGGCATGATGTTAAACACATCACCCATTGAGTGCTCATCTTCTATAAACACATCACCCGCAGAGTGCTCATGTTCTATAAACACATCACCCGCAGAGTGCTCATGTTCTATAAACACATCACCCGCAGAGTGCTCATGTTCTATAAACACATCACCCTCAGAGTGCTTATGTTCTATAAACATATGGGGCTAGAACTGCGTGCCGAATATCGCTCAAGGCATGTAAAAGGATCCTGTACATATTTATACTAAAGGAAGCTAGCCTCTTCAGTGCCACTCTGTGTCTCACATGATGCCTTCGGGATATATCAGTGCATCATAGTGACACTAAATGTGATGGTCTTATCACTTCACATATCCACATTAGGTTCCTGCTACAGGACTTCTTTTTTGTAATATTTTAATGCAAAATTATCACATAGTTTATGGTCTATCAGAATGTTTGCAGTTATTGCCACAGGGTGTACCATTATCACATGACCTAGAGTATCACAGGGTCTATTTATCCCAACTTGTACATTTAACACAGGGTTTCTGGTTACCACAGGGTCAGTAGTTATTACAAATTACAATTATTGCTTCTTGCTCGAGGTCGAGTTGATGTCGCTGTAAATATAAGGTGAAAGTAGAGCTTGTATGGTCTTCCTTTTACACTGAAATCACCTCGATTGTTGTTGTTGTTAATATTGTTGGCTAAAGCATTGCCACTTTTAGGCATGGTATTATTCATGTTACCCCAGATACACCTCTTTCTTGTTTTGTTGTTATTTTGTGTCTTTTCTTTTGTATTATTTGTTTATGGTAATATAAGCTACTATAGTGTTTTGGTCATTAGAATGTTTGTTTGGGTGTATTTGCAAGTGTGTTTGTGCATGCATGCGTACAAGAAAAATAGCATTTCCTTCTTGTCTCCATTTGTTTATTTTACTCTTTTATACTTCAAATTTGTTACTTGCAAGGTCAGGGGAGTCAAGAGCAGTATTTGTGGATCCTCAAAGATTTGTCAGTGTTTTTTGCATGCTTGCAGGAATTAATAACGGGCTGTACAATATTGATTGTGATCACATAAAAATACAAACAAACTATAAATATTCTGATCTCATAAACTCTTAGTAAACAGCATGTGTGGTAGTGGCATAGTAGTTAGTGTCTTTGCCTGTCAACACAATGGCCTAGGTTTGCTTCTCAGTAGTGACAGGATTTCTTTCCAAATCAGGATGGCTCTTGGGTTGATCCAGTGTCTAATAATTTTGTAATAATGCTGGACAGGACAGAAGAGAGCTCGTGTATTTGAAGGTCTGTCACTTCACTCCCCATGCGAAAATCCACCATGCTGTTGCTATAATCAATTGTGTGTCCACCGGTTTCTCTTTTGAAATATATAATGTACTAGTTCTCAAAACAGACTGAAAACTACCACTGCCTTAAAATGGTTAAATTCTTATATCCTACATGTGTTCTTCCATCTGTGGTAGGATTTTTAAATGGTCTTCATGATTAATTATTTTGTGACACGTGTTTCTGAGATTGATACCATCACATTGTCTGTAAGGTAAGAGTGATACTAACATGATACTAATATACACATCTATTGAGCGTGGTTTTGTCAAGAAATTACGTGACCAGTACTATAGACGGGAGCTGCCGTAGCACAGTGGCTAGCTAAGCTTGCCTGCCAGCCCAGTAGTTATGATGTGAATCCCTATCAAGGCATTGTTCTTGTTTACATTGACCGGGCTTCCAGGTCGATTAATTCTAAAATAGGAACCAGGAAATATCTTGGGAAGTAAAAGAGGCCACATGATATTGTGCACATCACCCAATGAGTGCCCTATGGTGTATAAACATATACAGCTAGCACCATATACCTATTACATGTCATGACATGTGGAAGGGTCCGTTACTTGTACTTTTCTTGTATATCCATTGTGGGTAGAAACATGGCCCTTTGCCTTTTCTCTCTCAAGGGGCAAACATAAGAAGGAGGCTGTGTTGAAAAACTGAAACATTTTGTGACAACTGGAAAGAGAGAGAGAGAGGAAAACAGCAAGAGAAAATTCTTGATAGTCTTGTATCTTTGGCACTGTACGGAGTCGAAACAGAAACTTATACATGCCGATGGAGATCGCAAGATGTGGAGAATCATGGTCGTCCATGTCAGTTGGCAAGGCACTTGATGGTGGGATATAGTGTTCATTTTGGTGGTGGAGTCTTCCGCGTTTCTAAGACCTTTAGTTTATCCTCCAGTGATCAGGGTGAAAAGAAAATTCTAACCTGTACAGTTTGCAGCAACTGCACTAGCCAAGCGGCCTTAATTCCTCAGGCTCAAGACCCCCCTGACCTAGACTGCAAGGTACTACAGGCAGTAGATGACAGTTATAACAGATCAGGGTGTGCTTTTTTTTAATTGGCTTTGTTAAACCTTGAACAGCTTTCAGGCTTTTATTCTCCCATCTCTTTGAAAGATGTGATGTTTATTTGGTCAGGTTTGAACTTTGGATATTTCTTAAACAGAATAATTTTGTTCAACCACCAATCAGGATGATAAAGATCATTTTTGGTTGTTTAAATGTTAAAAGTACTTAACCTTATTACTTACCATATTAAAACATTTCCTGTGGCATGATTTATCTTGGCTAGTTTAAACTTTGATAATACTTAACTTCATTTGCTACCAGATTTAAACATTAGCTGTGGCATGATCTGCTTTGACTAGTTTATACATTGATAATACATAACTTTATTAACTACAAAATATAAACATTTGTTGCGGCAGGACTGATTTACTGTTTTACACAACCAGATGCCAGTTTGTAATTTAATTTGTAATGTGTCAGTCTTGAAAACATTTTCCCGTTGTGGTGATTGAACAATCTCAATGAGTTATGGCTGATTTTTAAAACTTTTTTACCAACTGCATGAGGTATAACTGTCAGCATCTGGATAAAGGTTAGTGAGTTAAACATGAAGTTTGTTCTCCTTGATTTATCAAAGAGTGTAACATTTATTTTTAGTAGTTAAGTTTTATTTGTTCAGTTGTCTCAAAAGTGTGCATATTCTTTGGGGAATATTTTTACCAGAACAAAAGAAAATTACAATCTGATTATCTTCCAGGACTTTTCACAAGTAAGAATGTTCTCCTTACTCATGTATTATGTGGTGGTTGTTTTTCTCACATAATATGAGTTAAAAGTGACCGTTTATATGAATATACATGTACACAACTGTATATGATTAATACAAATTGTTTATATGTATATGTATTTATATCAATTAAATTAAGATGTGACAAGATATTTTACTGCTTGTGTATGTGTGTAAGTGTGTGTGTGTGTTTTGTTTGACTAATTTAACTGATTCAGTGCCGAAGGATAATATATTGCGAACTGTGACCTCCCATTTGGACAGATGGATGATATATCACCATACTAGGGTCATCATGTTATTTGTTTTGTTTTGTAGTATCTTCAGCAGTTTCATTGCTCAGTGTATGGACATTTACATTATACAACTTGTTCATTTGATTGTCCACCATGTTTGGTCCAAACTTATTTTTTGTTTGGCACTGAATCATTCAAAGTTCATGAGATGGACATGGCAGTTTTGTGTTGGAGTGGTTGTCCTAAAGTTATTGGCTAAAAAAAGTAATCTAAAGGATCATGTCAAGATGGGAGGAAGGGATACTGGCACTGGATCGGACACAGATTGAGAGAACCTGATAATAGTATCAGGAGCATTCATTTGAAATCTGTTTGTGCTGGACCGCACATAATTGCATACGTTGAACATGATCATGTCATAGTCATGTGATAAGTACTGACCAATGAATAAAAGAACACGTGCTTATCATCCCATGATGCATAGGTTCTGTTTCTGACCGTTGAGAAAATGGCAGAGTTGATCCAAAATCCATCCGAAGAAGCTCAAAGAGCGGTGATTCAGTTTCTTTCATTTGAAGGATGTCGACCAGTGGACATTCATAAAAGAATGCAGGCAGCATATGGTAACAAATGTGTGTGAAGACAACAGTGACAGACTGGGCACGAATGTTTCGGAAAGGACATCAGTTCACGACAGATCTTCGACGGCCGGGTCAAGCTCATATTGTTGCAACAGAAAAAACCATCGCCAACATTGATGCAGTAGTACAGATGAACCGTTGTCGAAGCATACGTTCACTAGCGAAAGAATTTGATGTGTCAATTAGGTTAATTCAAAAGGTCATTCGAAAAAAACGGCAATATCGGAAGGTGTGTTCACAGTGGGTACCACAGATTTTGACCGGCCACCTAAAAGAGGAACACACAGGATGGTGTTTCAACCATTTGCTGCGTTACAGAGTGGAGGGTGATTCATTTCTCTTCCGCATAGTGGCAGGCGATGAATCATGGTGTCACCACTTTGAGCCGAGCAGCAAAAGAGAGAGCATGCAATAGAAGGAAGCATGCTGGATCACCAAAAGCCAAAAAATTCAAATTACAGGTTTCTGCTAGTAAGATTATGCTGAGCGCATTTTTTGACCATGAAGGGCTATTGTTGGCTGACTTTAAAGAACCTGGTCTCAACAACTCTACCCACTACTTGGAAACACTAGACAAGCTGCAAAAAGCCATCAAGAATAAACGACCCGGTATGCTTTCTCGCGGTGTGATTTTATTGCACAATAATGCTCGTCCTCATGTTACAAGGACTATGCAGGAAGCATTTAGCTTGGAAGAAGTTAGAAATTCTGCAACATCCAGCCTATAGTCCTGATTAGTCACCATGTGATTTTCGTTTGTTCGGACCTCTAAAAAAAGCTCTCAAGGGGCAACAATTTCACACAGATGCAGACGTAATGAATGTGGTAAACACTTGGTTCAGTTAGCAACCACAATCCTTTTTTGCGGACAGCATCCACCGCCTATCTAAGCAATGGGATGCTTGCCTGAATGTCTACAGCGACTTCTTCTGACCAACCCATGGTGCATAATTCATTCAAAATGAATGCTTTGTTTAATTCTATCACACCTGTTTATGTTTCTTTCATGCTTTTGTAATAAAGCCTTTGGAACGGGTTTCAAATGAACAACCCTTATATATAACTGGAAAGTCCTTTCTCAGGAACTCACATGGCAGATGAAATAGAGGGAGAGCTGGGCACAAGGAAAGAAGTGATAGAGATGAATGATGTGATAGAGGGGGATGCAGGGGATGGCAAATGATAGTACTAGAACAAGTAACAAGTTTCTCCAACTGGGACTTGTAATAAGAGATGATGGCAGAAGTAAAATAGAAATTAAAAAGATAATAAGAATGACCAAAAATGCTTTCAACAGCATGAAATCAGTATTAACATCTATAGAGATTATCAACACATTAAATATTAGAATTGTCAAATGTTACATATATTCAACAATATTGTATGGTGCAGAAGCCTGGACATTGAAGAAGCAACTAGAGAGTCGAATAGAGGTCTTGGAGATGTGGATATACAGAAGAATATGTTGTGTTTCATGGAAACAGAAATAATCAAATACAAAGGTTGTAGAAAAACTGGGAATGATAAGAGCGTTGATGAAAGAAATAAAAAAGAGGCAAGTGAAATATTTCGGCCACGTTAAAAGACATAACACTCTTATAAATCCCGTACTGGAGGGCAAGTGAGCAAGAGGTAGACAATGATACAAGTGGCAAGATAACATCAAGAGATGGTCGAACATCAGTCTGACAGAATGTACAGTCAAGGCAAGAAACAGTGTTGGAGATCCACTGCAGCCAACCTTCATTGTGGAGACGGCACTTGATTGATTGAGTACAGATTTGGTTGAGAGCTTATGCTCCAATGGGGGATATAGAGCATAAGAAGAATTCGAAGGCACAATATAGGTATATCTTAAACATATGGTGCATCGTGACAAGAACAAGAACTGGTCACATCCTCATGTAGAGCTTTGACTTAGTGCAGGTGACATCCTGCTAGTCATGTCTTAACCATGCCAAAATGACTCCCAGACTTCAGAAGACATTCTGCAAAAATGCCCTCTCTTTGGTGATTTCAGAGTTAGAGCAAAGGCTAGCTGGACTATCACAAACATACCAGAAAATTAGTAAATTAATGAAGAAATACTCAAATTGTATGATGAAGAATGGCGATATCTCAGACCAACTCACAAGAAATTAAACAAAATAATAGTACATAGAGGTTTCAGTGCAAAAGGGGGAAAGGCAAGAATGAAAGATGTAGAAGGGGAATATGGTTAAGGAATAAGAAATGACAGAGGAGAAAATAACTGATAAAATGGGTAATCTTAGATGATATGATGGTTGGAAGCAACTGGTTTAAATACCGTAAGAGACGATTTTACATGTGGAAAAGTCACAAAAAGACAATATTAAACCAGATTGACTACTAATATATAACACAAGAATTTAGAAACATTAATAAATATTAAGACAATGCCTAGTGCTAAAACTATCAGCATGAGAACTCCTTGGTGGGTGTTGAGGAGAGGGACAGATCGTGTATGGGAATGTCCCAAGTGCAGGGATGTTGATTCAGGAATCAACCAACAGACTGAGGTCAGGGGTCTCCTGGGTGAAGTGGTTAAGCCATCTGCCTCACGCTGTGAAGATTGTGGGTTCACTCCACGAGCTGCACTGTTCAGACCATTAATGCAATTTGTCCAGAGTTTCCTAGGGGTTATTGCTGGAGCTATGGAGTTTGTGCTTTGTGTGATATTTTCAGCAGGCGGCTTGCTTTTCTGTAAAGAGACACCAAGCTGGATGGGGTAAACTAGGTGCAATATAGTCAACCCTCTTGACTTTATTGCTTTGTAAGACTGATGTGGAAGAGAAGCTATAGGGCAGCTGACAGAACCTCCTGCTATTGACTGGATTCATGGAGGCAGATCATCTCTGTTTAGACAGCTGGGCATAGGAGACAGATCGCAAACAAAGATATCCTTATCATCATAAAGTGAGTTATGCCGTACTTTTGTCAAGCCTTTGGCTCAGTACATCCCATTTCAACAAGTAATTTTTGTTTGGGTTTGTTTCCTCTAGCATTTAACTGTTCCCAGTCCACCTGCAAATCAGCAGGTTTGTGTCTCACTTTGTAATTTCACTTTTGCTTAATCTATTTGAAATAAGAGGCCCTACCAGGAGTTTCGCAATCATCGACATAGCTCTTGGGGTCATTGGAACATGGCAGCCTGCACCACTTGAAGTTGAAGCTACAACAGAATTGAGAAGACCTTCTAGCATGTGGGGGTTTCCAACTGTATCTTCCAATAACTGCTGAGTATTTATGAGTAGTCCAAAGTGCAGGAACTTTGCTATTCTTACCAGTAACCTTATCTAACCAACAATAGCTGCCTCTGTGGCAAAGGTGTTACAGACACATTTCTGATCCAGCATACTGCGTCAAAACAAGCTGTGGGTGATTTGGCAGCAGATTGCTTTGCATTGGTTTTTTATAAAATGGTATGGGTGCCAGTCGTTAAAAAATCAATGGCAAACTACTGAACATAAACTTGCCCAGGAATCAAGAACAGTAAAAAAAAATGCTGGGGTTGACTGCTATGTTCTGTAAAGCAGTCAACACTACCATATTTTGCTGTTGTGATCTCTTGGCAAGTTTTTATGTTCAGTAGTTTGCCATTGCTTTCTGAACGATCGGCACCCATACCATTTCATAAAAAAAACAATCACTGGCAGATGTGTTTTGAATGTGGGTATTCAGGAGTTTGAACTGCATCCCTAATCTCTTTGCCATAGAGCCGGTTAGACATATTGTATTATATATACAATTAATTGAGGTTGCTTAGGGAAAACTACTCTATTGATATTTTAATTGAGACGTTTCACAAAGACAACGTTTCAGTGATACATAAGCCTATGGTAGATACGGAAAGTCACTTCAAATGATTAATAATCCCAAAGCACTTAATCAGTTAAATCTACTGCAAGTTCCAGACCTCATCGTCCATGGAATCTATCCACTGCACACTCTAGGAACCACTGATCTTCTTTGTTCTTCCTTGTTCACCCTCAGAAGGATGCTGATTTCATTGTGTCTGTCTATAGCTAAGTTGTGAAGGAAAGATGTAAGGTAGGCAACTGGTTACCCCGCCTTATAATACTATGGCCTAGAATATGTGAAGACCAAACACTTAACTTGAATTTGCATTTTCAGTTACAGAAGAAATGATGACAGAACTGCAACAATAAATCCCTAAAACAGTTTATGAAAACCTGAATATTTCCCTTGGGATCTCTCATCTCCAAAGGGATTACCTTAATCTTTTTATCTTTTTTTTTTTTTGGTAATAGTTTATCTGATAATGCAGTTTTTGAAAATATTTCTCATCGGGGACAGTCATATCTGTTATGTTTTGTGGTGGTGAATCTTGGAATGTGAGAAAACAAATTAAGAAAATGCATTTTTTATACAGTATTCGAACAATAATCAATTGCTCAAATAAACTGAAGCATTATCGATTTAGCTATTCCAGTCATTGCTATGCAAACAGAAGGACTTCCTTTTAAATCTCAGTATACCGTGACTATGTTTTTAGTATTTGAGCCAAAGTATGATTAGTTTAATTCACTTCATTTGATATATATATATATATTATATATATATATATATATATATATATATATATCTATATATATATATATATATCTGCAGTCTGCACCTGACGAGATGCAGTGAAATATACCAGGCAAGAAATCATGCAATGTATTATTAGGGAGTCTCTGTGGCAAAGTGATCAAGCCGTTTGACTCGGGCTCCGAAGGTTGTGGGTTCGATTCCGGGCAGCGTCCTTCGGTTCACGATTTAAATTTTTCAGACTCCTGTGGGTAGTCACTAGAGCTACGGAGTTCGTGCTTGGTGCGACGCTTTCCGGAAAGAGACCAAGCCATATGGGATACAACCCGGTGCAATGAAGTCGACCCTGTCGACTTTTAAGCGACTTTTTTTATGGCTTCTGTGTTTAAATTAAAAATAGCTTGGAGGCAGCA
The DNA here is from genome assembly GCA_014155875.1 of Cepaea nemoralis. Classification (NCBI taxonomy): domain Eukaryota; kingdom Metazoa; phylum Mollusca; class Gastropoda; order Stylommatophora; family Helicidae; genus Cepaea; species Cepaea nemoralis. The sequence goes on from JACEFZ010020405.1 coordinate 62,235, forward strand.
GAGATTTGATTTCTGAGAACGAATAATGGGAATTCTTTGGATGCCCAAAGTAATTAACAACCATTGCCTGGAAGAGGCTAATGAAAGTAGAACATTCTATGTAAATACAGGGTGTATTTTTAATGACTGTGGGGCTTTGAAAATATTACCTGTATGTTGCACGAGTTCACACATGGTGAATACAAAACTTGGAACGGCAATATTTTCAAAAAAACCCCAATCATTAAAAATACACCCTTTATAAGAAAACGTCAAACAGTAAAATTTGATCGTATTCTGATAAGAGACATTTTGGAGAACATTATGACAACAGACACAATTAACGATTGAAGAAGTAAAGGGAGATTTATAGAAAGCTTGATGGCCTAAGATGATGGCAAGGAAGAATATAATTAATAGAACTGATCCAGAACACCAAGAACTGAGATCTGCTGAGAAACATGACGGCGACGGCCTATTCCTTTGACAAGGCAAATGCTAATGATGTTCCAGTCATCTCCTTCAGATCATGTTTTATCAGAATCTACTAATAGTATTGGTTTTGGTAGATTTTATAATTTTGAAACTTTGCCAATGCAGTGACGATATGGTTTACTGAATAATTAGGAGATTTATTTTTTAAAGAATCAATACCCAGATATTCTATTTGTCTCTGATTTCCTTGCCGAAGCCTGGCAAAGACCACACAAAAATTCAGGGATATCGAGTTATAACCATGCAGAATACAATAGACAAGTTGCTGGAGTAGTTAATTGCCAGGAAAATATCCAGCCAGAGAGGCAAGGTGTTTTCCCACCTGCCCTTGGTGGCTACCGTCCAAAAAGAGAAACCTGGACGAATGCAGCAGTTTTTGCCCATGATGTCTATGAAGGACAACTTACTCACACCAAGAGAAACGTTTAAACAGCTTTCATATGCAAAGAAGAATTCTTGGTATTAAGTGGCAAGACAAAATCACAAATACTAAAGTATTGGAAAGATCATGGAATTATCAGGTTGTGCACTATAAGTGATAGGTCGTGTGTTTGTGTTTTTGTCGTTGTTTGTCGTCAGCTATCTGTGTTGTCATTGACAAAGATTCTTAGAATCGAAACGTCTGTGTGTCGTACTGTATGCGTTCGTGTGTATTTTATCTTATTTTATTATTCATTTTTTATATTTATTGAGTGCTTCTGATTTCGGATTTTTCACCTGTATTTCGCGACACGTGGATCTCCTTGTAAGGTATGTGCAACGTTTGTTAATGTTTAGTTCGTTTTTTCTCGCAGGAATTTAAAATACCTATTTGTTTCCATTTCATATTGTTATATCCTGCTGCAGCCGCTGCTTTTTCTCTCTACTTCGTAGACTTAGATGGATGGGACATCTTAGGAGGATGGATGATGGTAGAATACCAAAGGACATCGTTTTTGGTGAATTACAGATGGGTAAGAGATCTCAGGGTCGGCCTCTACTACGATACAAAGATGTGTGTAAGCGGGATATGATTGATACAGGCATTGATAATGCACAGTGAGAGCAAGTCGCCGCTGAACATGTTGCATGGAGGGCAAAGATCAGAAATGGAATAAAGACAAAGGAGAAAATTATTGCAGATAAGTCACACACCGAGCGTGTGAGACGTAAGATGGTGCATGATGATGGAAATGACCACGTGTTCACATGCACTCACTGTGAATGAACATTTACAGCGCGAATTGGCCTTATTAGTCACATTCGCTACCGCCATAGGTAAAAGTTATTATGCCTTTTTAAAGCACAAATTATCGTCTGTCAAGACGGCAACGTGCCAATGTGTCTATTATTAAGGTTTCCGCTCAGTCATTGAAACCTTTGCTGCAGCGATCGATCTTGAGGACGCGTACAACAGAGTACCATTTGATATTTTAATGCTTCAGCTTCTTGAACTCAAAATAAGTCCATTCCTCCTTAGTTGGATCGCTGCAACCCTCTTCCAACGGAAAGTAATTTTCAGATGTGGCAGTTGGACTTCGGAACCAACAATAATATATCCTGGCCTACCACAGGGATCACCATTATCTCCGGTACTGTTCAACGCCTACACAGTGAGAATCACCAGTGAGTAGACTTGGTGTGATGAAGCTGGGGCAATGGTCAACCCAACAAAGGCAACAGTGACTTGGTTCTCGTTGAATAATCATATTGTCAACACTCCAACACCAACTGTAATGCTGTGTTCAGAGACGGTGGAAAGAACGCAGGCAATGAATTACCTGAGGATACGGTTTGATCGAAGCCTTGCTTATAATGTGCACATAGACCAGGTGATAACAAAGGCCAAGCGGGGGTTTGGCAGCGATGCGGGTGATGGCGGCAGCAAACTGTGAGCAGTGCCATCTATGTCTTCTGTACGAGGGGCTGGTCATGTCTGTTTTGGAGTATGCAATGGCAATCCTGACTCTCAGCCATAAGCAGATAGAAAGGATGGAAAGGATACAGAATGAAGCTATGCGCATTATTCTTGGATGTACAAGAGATACAGCATGCAGGGTGATGCGCTACCTTCTTGATTTTCCAACCATTGAAGAGAGAATACAAGTTTGCAGGGCACGCGCCTACCTCAGAATTAACGCAAACACAACAACCACTGAATAGTGAAATTATGAAGGTGAAGGGCAGCAGGTTAAAAAGAGGACGGTCGTGGATGGGCCAAGCCGAAGACATTCTTCAACAGGTGTGTTCACTTGATGACTTTGAACCTGGCGAGGAGTAGGTACACGTGCCAACAGATTTCTGCACATCCTTTTCAGTTTGCATCCAACTAGATAGAAAATGCAGACAAGAAAATCCGGCTGCTGTGGAAGCTGAAGTACAAGCGTTGATTTTCGAGAATTCGCTAGACGGTGATGCTGTCATCTACACAGATGGGTCGGTCGTCCGACATGTGAGAAGCTCATGGGCCTTTACGGCTCAGGCCGGAGGAAGAATTGTGAAGGAGGACTCTGGTGCTTTCACTGAGACCACAAGTAGCCTAACTATGGAAGTCATGGCAGTAAGTAAAGCAATAACATGGCTAGGGACACAAACATTCACTAGGGCATGTTTCCTTAGCGACTCAATGAGCATGATCAAGAGGATAGAGGTGGGGTGGATCCGAAGAGAATGGTTGCTGTCTCTGGAGCGGTCTCGGCTGGCAAAGATTAGTTTCATCTTCGTGCCAGGGCATGCGGGAGTACAAGGAAATGAGCGGGCTGACAAGCTCGCAGGTGAGGCTACTGTGGAGGGCGGACGCGCCATGGACCAGGCTGACATTCTGAATGCTCTACGAGAAGTAAGACTTTTGCGTGAACCAAGTGATGACAGTGTATCTACAACCATGGCCAGACTGCGAGAACAACAAATTAAAAGAGGAGTGGCCAAACAAGAACACTACGCAGGAAGCCAAAGAAGATTGATGAACCAACACAGAACTGGCGTCGTTAGCCGCTACACGCTGCGGGATTTGCTGAGGAGGGGATCCGAGCACTTATGGACTGAATGGTTCAATGTGCAATGAGGATGATCTATCGACTGACTGACTGACTGACTGACTGGCTGGCTGGCTGGCTGGCTGGCTGGCTGGCTGGCTGACTGACTGACTGACTGACTGACTGACTGACTGACTGACCCTGATATTAACATTTATGGAAATCCATTAAGCAAACATCTCTTTCAAGCTGTCTATCATCTGACCCATGTAGCATCCTCACAGAAATGTGCTCTACGGTACAGGTAATCTCGTGGCACACACGGCCATAGGGATGTACAGCCATAGATCTCATATATATATATATATATATATATATATATATATATATATATATATATATATATATATATATATAGGTTATAGTGTTTCAGGTGAGTGACCAGCCCCTGCCATGTTAGCTTTATCCTTACCCTATAATGACTGTGTGCCTATTGTACATCGATCATGGAACCATATTCAGTGAGAAAGTCAACTAGTAAGTCAATCCATTGTCCTGCAAAATAGACTGTTTATGTGACTGATGACGACAAGAGGGCCTTAATGTCCAATTGCTTGTGTCAAACTCTTAGGATTTTACCAGTGCAATAGATTCTTCTGGGCAATGGGTTTGAGTCTATTAACACGAAAAGGGGCGGAGAGGGGACGGGGGAGGGGGGGGGCCTAAGTGGTCTCCAGGTATGGTGTCCTATTCGAGTGCTGTAGGTCTCGGATTCAAGCTCCGATGAGGGCCGGGATTTTTTCACGTGGACTTCTAGTAAAAAATGTCCCCTGGTCTCTGGGTAGTGAGATCGGACGCCCATGTGTATTTTTGCGCACGTAAAATTCCCTTGGCAGTTGGAAATCGAAAAAGAGTAGCCTTGCGGCTCTGCCCGGGCAAGGTTTCGAGTTAAACATCTACCCAAAGTATTTCAGGATCCTCGCCGGTGCTACGGAGTTCGTGCACTGAGTTGAGATGCTCCAGACTCAGGACTGAGTTAGGCGTAGAACGGAGCACTTATGGGTTACACCCGTGTGCCGTGATGTTGATCCGTCGATTAAACTAAACTAAACTTACACGGCCGGTCTCTCTGGCCGAGGGGTTACAACACTTTCTCCGTAATCCCGTTTATCACGCAGAGTCTCGTAGCGGGAGAGAACTGGGAGCGGTTCGACCCCCGCTGGTGACTTGCGGGATACTGAGCCGGCCGCTCAGAAAGCAATGGCAAACTACTGAACGTAATCTTGCCAAGAAATCAACAGACAGCTGAAAGATGCTGCTGTTGACAGCGATGTCCTGTAAGGATATAGAAAGAAAAAAAAACTAACACGAACAACTTTGCAACCTGTTGTAGAAACATCACGAGCCTAAACTTTATCCCAGTTACCCTTTGTGCTATGCTGAATCATACCCTAATAAGCCTCTCTTGCATGCCACACTGATTTCTGATCTTGAAGAAGGGAAGGAGAACTCTGCACCACACACCCGCGGAGAATGTACTTCGGTACATGGTCAGGAGAAATGTCTCAATACCAACCTCATTCCTCTCTTCGACAAATGCGTGTCCTCAAGACTCAGGTAACCAACCTCCTTGTCAATGCATGGGGCTCACAGCTTCCCAGAGAATGAGTTGAGTTGAGATGAGTTGAGCCAAGAACCAACGTCACTGCACTGAGGGCATTCCCATAAACGCTCAGTCCTCATCTTCAGCAGCCAGCGAAGCGTTCCAATACTAATGGTACCCGTTGCATTCTGATTATATGTCCATCTTGCTTTACCTCTGACCACCCCTTGCTGCTGCATTCTCTTTAGACCATGGTAGTCTATCTGTTCTTCTGCATTAATCACATTCTCCCAGAGAGCCTTCACCACATCTGCTTTATCATGCATCAAATCACTCCTTAATGATGCGGAACCAGCCAATCAAAGCACTCCTTAATAATGCGGAACCAGCCACTCTGTCTGCCTATTAATTTCCAACCACACCAGAGTGTTCTGGAGAAAAGATCCAACGAATGCTCAAGTCCGTGAGCTCTGAACCGATGCATGCCATTCTTCACGAGGCATCAGTCTTTACCTTTGTCAGCATGCTTTGTGAATCAGTTACAATCACAACATGCGTATAGTTTGTTTACCAACCAGCGGAAGGCTGCAGTAACCGCCTACACCTCCATTCTCAGACGTGAGGTTGTGATGTCACATGCCAAGTTCTCCTTTGCCAAACATTGGCCATTTTCGTCTGCTTTGAATCCACAGGCACTTCTTTTGCCTCTTAACACATAGCCATCGGTATAGATATTCACATCGCCAGCACGAAATTAGTCATGAATTAACTGCCGAATTTCAGCTTACGTAGCGCCTGCTGGACACTCCCTATACGCACGGCTAACCTAATTGTGATTATAACCCTACAAATCTGAATTTATATTCGGCACTCTGACCTACTCCATGCCTCTGCCAATCTTCTCAAGTGTGCACACTTCTCTGATGGTATCTTCTGCCTGAGCTATCAATGATCTTTCTCTTAGCAACTTGTGGCTCTTGACTACATCCAGGGAATCATGCAGGAGGTGTTCCTTGTCCGCAGCTACCTTGATATAAGACTTTGCCTGCAACATCTTGCATCTGTCGGCAAAGGTCGGCAACGCCAGGATGTATCGCATATACAAGCTTCCCAGAGAACTCACAGCCTACCAACTAGTGCAAAAGATGAAGCAGTTTGAGAAAGTGTTTGCCTGTGTCAGAGGCATTTAATGCCTCTTTCCTTGCTTTCCTTTATCATTGTCCAATGAGGATGTGAGGGGACCCGAAGTAGCTGAAGTGGTTAGCCGCTCGCCTGTCCACCCTGTGGTCATGGGTTCGATCTGAATCGAGCGTATTCTAATTTTTAAAATTGACCTGGTCTCACAGTTCGACCCAACCTGCACGTAAACCCGGAAATGTCTTGGGAAATAAAGGCGGTAAAGACATTTATGATCTGTTTAATTTACCTGCCATCCCACAGAACTGTGTGACTTACTTATTGACTCGTCCTCGTAACCTTTTTCTAGCCCAGCTATGCACCGCTTTACGGGAAATCGCTAGGGGCTAAGTCCACTGAAAACCCACCTTGGCTGGAGACATTTCGCGAGTGACGCCGAAGTTGAATGTGAAGTGAAAACGTGGTTTAGAAAACAGAGCACGCAGTTCTATGCGGCCGGTTTGGGAGGACTGATAAAACGATGGGATAAGTGCATCAATGTTGGTGGAAATTATGTTGAGAAATAAAGGGACAATGTATGTATAAAAATAAACTGGTTTCAAGTTGTTATCATATTTAGTTAGTTTTCTACAGCCATTTGTGACTTACTTATTAACTTACCCTCGTAATTTAAGACGCATTATAATATGCGTACAACATCATTTACTGGTGCAAAAAATATGGACGGAAGCTTGTTACCTTGGATGGAATCTATCTAGAGAAACTAAACCTTTAACTCTTAAACAAATGCATGATGTACATACCGACCCTTGTGGTACATAGAAAGGTTTAATTCACTCCCTTCTTAAAAAGTAGCGAAGAAGAAGAAGTCAACTTTTAATGATTTATACTGCTGAGAAAAATGGTAGCAACTGGTTGTATGTACTCGTCCAATGACATGAAACATGTGTTTATTGCTGTATTGCAAACGCTTCAGTTACACGGATCTTCCAAAATCAATTCAAGTCAACAAAATATAGCTTGTATTACATCATTTTCTATTTCTTTTGCAGATTTTCAAGGTAAACATTGAGATGAACCAACAAACAAGGTACAACGAAGAGGGTAAAATACAATCTAGATCCATTGCCTGATAGCAAAACTGTGCTGACTTTCGCGGTTGCCATGGTCACCTTAACCTGAAATGAATAATTCAAGGGAAAATTGCAATTATAGAAGATTTAACTGTTTATATACATTGGTCAGTAGGATTTAAACTGTGGCTTCTCGTTCAGAAAGCCATGAAAAACTACTGAACGTAAAATTATTTCTTTAGTCGTTGATACAGACTGATACAATAAAAAAGTTCGCTTTTATCTGTATGTGCCCAAAACTCACGTTTCATTTTTGAATTCAATCGTTTCCTCCTCCAGATGACACTAATAAGCTCAACAGAACATATGCTAGACAATCTGATATCATGAAAGGTAAAGAAATGAGTACGATTGTTGGTACATGGTAGGATAATGTTGCCAAGAGCATCCAAGTGTAAACATGCAATCTTCGGGTAGTTTCCTAAGTAACAACTGTCAAGGTCAGAGGAAGTTAGAGTAATGAACATACTGACTGTTACCATGCTGTCTTGACATACGATAGTTGTAAAATGGAGTTATACAATTCCATAGCACAAAGCCTGGTTTGTATTTAGAGAGCATGTGTTGCCCATGCTGCATGATCCCTCTCTCGGCCTGTCTAGTTTTCTCAAGAGGAAAGGTAACACAAATACGTCTGGACCAAGACAAGCTGAAGAAGATGCCGGCTATTCAAAGCAATGCTCTAACAGCCCGCCTGTCAGAGCTTCGATCCTAGACCAGATGCCGACCTTTAGGTTGCATTTCATCGCACTAGGGTAAGACTTGCACTCTCCTAATTGCGGTCCTCCGCCAGAAGGAATGAACAGAATAGGTTTGATTATTGTAACGACTGACTGGAACAGCAATAGTAAAATTAATTTTAAATTATACATTGGCCACATTAACCACATACATAAACAACAAACAAGAACAACGCAAAACAACAACAACAACAACAACAACAACAACAACAACAAATAATCCGTAAAGTATTCTTATGTGTTCGTTGATAAATACTGATCGAAACGTTAGCCTACATCTATATTGTGTTTTGAATTTCGCGGCGTTTTCTGGTCATATTTTCTGTTCATCCTAAGTCCACGGTATATGTGGTGGAGTGGCCTGTTGCCTTCTTCGTCTCCTTCTCTTCCCCTGAGATTTACACAAATCGTCTGGTACTCATATTTGTGAGCCTAGGTAAGCCTCTGAATCCTAGTAGTGTTTCCATAAAATTAAGACCCACCCTAAAATAAGCCCTAGTTAAGAACGTCGCAAGAAATGCAGGCCAGAATTCATTCGGGGTTTGGAGAGTTATGACGATGTTCCAGATGAAGATGGCATGACTGTATTTGAATAAATGTAGATTTTTGTACCTGGAAGAAAGAAAAAAAAGACATCCCCGAAAATAAGCCCTAGTGCATTAAAAAAAAAAAAGTAAAACTTAATATAAGACCTGGTCTCATTGTCGGAGAAAGACGGCAGTTTGGAAAAAATAATAATTCCTCAGCTGAAGATTAAACTCGAACCATTATATCGACAGGCAAGCATACCAGCCACTTTACCACAGTGGCTCTAATTTTCACATAATGTCTTTTAAAAGGCATTAATATTTAAGTGTTTTGCATTCCACAAATCCGTCTGAGAATGTAGACATGTTTGTTAACTTTCAATCAGACATAGCATTAAAGTGTAACTAAATTATTTACGTGTAAGTTGTGCACCCTAAAGAATTCCTTAGACTTATAACAATTACTTCACGAACAAGCCAAGTGTTTGTCAATACTGGTGATTCCAAAGGCCAAGATAAGTAATGGCAGTAATGTGAATTAAAGTGAATGCGGAGAGTGAACCCCATGACTGAACCCTCTTCTTATTGGTAACATTAGCGACTGAACGTCACTACATACAGTTGTTGTTGTTCGTTGGTCTTAATATGTTTGCAATAAATTGAACATCTCCATATGATGTAATCAATAAGTATGCTGCGCTGTACTGTTTTGTCGAGCCTCTGGCTCTGTACATCGACTTCTACAAGCGGGTTTTATCGGATTTACTTTTCCTAGTCTTTGACTGTCCAAAACTTACCTAAATGTTTGTATAAATATAATTTTCTTTGGTCTGTTCTTGACATGGAAATTGTTACAATAAAGCAAATTTTAGCGAGAACGAATAGCTGACGCAAACATCTCTCTCAAAGCCATTTTATCAAAACACACTAGAACAATTGGATATCTTTATCAACAAGATATATACCTTTAAGGATTAATTATTAAATGCTCGTGTTTCACGCAACCAAGAGGAGAGGCCTATCGTACTATTATGCGCGCCTGTCGTGTGAAAAGGGTTCGAGCTCACGACGTTCGCCTATGGTTCCTGCAGACAGGCTTGTCCATGGGAAACCTCCCATGGGGTGGGATGGGACGGGACACCAAACATTTATATTTCCCATGGGGCACATGGGACAGTAGCCATGTCATAGCAACTTTTTTTTAAAAACCTTTTTAAAGCCTTTTATCCTTCCTTTTTCTTTATATACTTGTATCAATTCTTTATCTCCTGGTGGGACACCGGATAAATTAATAAATGCGCGCATGCCATCATATTACCAACGTTTCAATGCCCATTAAAAAAATTATTCGCACTACTTTAATGAAGATGATGAAGAATTCTTAAACCTCATTCCGAATATTGTTCAGATTAAAGGAATGCTTTACTCATCTCATCTCATCATATTCCTCTTGCACCTTGCGGTATCGAGGTGAAGTATAAACATCGTGAGAGTGCCCGATTATGGACTTCATATATCGATATTCTCATGGACTCTGCTATTCCCTCCGTCCAACGTTTACGTGGTCGGCCTCTTCCTTTGTTTCCATTTGGTCTGTACATCATTGCTTGTTGTGGTATGCTGTTGACTGGTAACCTACTTGCATGGCCAAACCATTTGACTTGCTGCTTTCTAATAAAATCTAGTGCTGCTTTAACCCCCACTTTAGTCCTGATTTCTTCATTTCTGATCTTATCTCTTCTTGATACGTTGAGTATTCTTCTCAGGAACCTCATTTCTGTTGTTGTGATTTTTCTTTTCTCTTTTTCTGTCATTGTCCAGGTTTGGCATTGGTAGCATATAGTTGGTAGGAAGATTGTGTTGTAAAGTGCTTTCTTAGTAGTTATTGATACATGTTTGTTCTTTAGTATTGGTGTCATTTGTCCAATGAGTTGATTTGCCTTATTGCACCTATTTTCGATCTCGTCTTCTGATCTGCCATTTGATGATATTATACTTCCTAGGACTTGAAACTCTTTACTTGTTTCAAGGGATGTTCATTTAGGTGAATTGTTGTTGTTTGTTCTTCTTTAGTTATAGTCATTACCTCTGTTTTGCTTGTGCTAATTTTCATGTTATGTTCCCTACACATTTCGTTTAGACTATTATGTGGTCTTATAATTCAGCTTCTGATTTTGCTATTAGTGCTTGGTCGTGCTTGGAATGCTGTACATACATGAGAAATTCAAAACTTTTTTCGACAAACTAGAAATTGATGGTGCTACATCTCATGTAATTTTGCTGTTATACTTCCTCCTAGACTATCAGTTGTACAAAGTTATTGTTGATGCTGACGAAGAAAGTTCCAGCAGCATGTTGAAGAAATATTGTCAGAACTTTCAGAACATTATTGGAGAAAAACTTTGGCAGTTACTGCTGCATTCCTTACTGGAGTTGACATTAAAGCCAGAATAGAAGACATGGTCAAGTCAGTTGTTACTATGAAGAAAGGGAATGTGGACACCAATAAATGGGTCAATGATTGGATCGTCTTTTTTCTAAGTCTTTTGTTCCAACTGTTATTTCATTCATCAAAGATTTAAATCTTTCTTCTGAATCATCTGCTGTATGTGAAGTAGCAGGAATTTTAGAACAAAAGCCGAAAAGTGATTTTGACTTATTTTTTGATCCTCCACAAAACAAAACATTTAAGTTTGATGACCCCAGAAACAAAAGCCTTGAGCATGAAGTCACCATGTTTCAAAAATACGGCAACAAACTTTACAACCATTAAATTATTGGCAAAATGAACATAGGTTTCCACTGCTAACAGCAAGTACGAAAATTGTTTTGGCCATACCAGTGTCCTCAGCGGCAGTAGAGCACTTATTTAGTGCAGCTGGATTGTTGTTGAGTAAGTTACGAAAACGGATGTTACCAGCTCTCGTTATAAACTCTGTGTATATTAGATTTGCATGTAAGATGAAAATTGTGGAAATGGTTCAGGGATTCCCTGGATTAATTGAATTATTAGAAACAGTCGATCAGCAGGAAATTGATAATGTGCTGAATGAGCAGAGTAACTCTGAAACAGAATGAGAGTGTCAGAATGACACTGAATTGTCATAATTAGATTATACTTTGTTTTAGTATAATACCCTTGAATATTAATATTAATAAATTCTGTTCTTTTACATGTCTCTTTGTACATGTAGTCCTATTTAGTAAACACTAACCCTAAACTTTCATAAATTTCATAATTTTATTTGAACTGTATTCCATATTAATATTATCATGGGAATCCCATGGGATCGGACGGATGGGACAGGCATAAACTGCCGTGGGATGGGATGGGAAGGGACTGAAAAATGTGTCCCATGGACAAGCCTGCCTGCAGACCTTGTTAAATACACGGTGTGAGTTTTTTAGGTTTTTTTGTTTTTGTTTTATTTTTGATTTGTTTTGTTTAAAGAACGATATTCTCATCGTTGATATCGGAATATAACAGAAGAACATTACCCCAAGCAGCACTTGGACTCATGCATATACAGACGGATCAACCAAACATTCAACAGATAATGAAAGGGGGGGGGGGGATTTTCCCAAATCTATAAAATGGAGCAAAGAATAAACAACCAGTAGCTACTGGAAAGTTATCATGTAACTTCATAGCAGAGGAAGAGGTCTTAAAAATTGCGACAGGAATGTTGTTGACAGAGAAAAATAAAGAGAAAAAATTAATTCTATTTTCGGATACTAAGCTAGTAGTCTCAATACCGAAGAGCAGAAACAACGCAGAACTAGCAGATCTAAGGGCAGCACTACATGCTCTATGCCAGAAATCCAAATGAGTTGAAACACAATGGATTCCTTCTCATTGCAACATTAGTGGAAATGAAGAACTAATACGCGACTCCCAAGTTACATTTCAAAATTAGTAAAACTACTTACACAATAGTAAAGTTCTTAGAATTTCGTGGACTTACACGAAGACAGTTGCTGACATTCTATCAATTCTGACAATCGAAAACAATTGGCCCATAAACAGAACGATGCCCCGAAAACTGACATACTTTGGGAATGTGAAAGCCATAGAACTGTGGGCAGAACCGTGAAGGAAGTCATGGTACCCGGAACAAGAGGCAGCGGTTGATCAGCATGAAGATGAACACAGGACATTGAAGACACTTTGGACATGAATATCTATGACGAAGAAGACCTTGCAAGCGATCGAGACACTTTTCGGAGGGCTGCGATGAGATCAACCTTCTGCAAAAGACCTACTACACTATGATACCGACATAGAGAATAAGAGCATGTGAGATTCTGGAATAGTGAATTCTTCAGTGTAATCTCTATGAGGTTACGCTGATAATTCAATAGCGCGGTCGGACGAGATTTTGAGGCCTCTGTTCATCGTCCGCTAAGAGAGGGAATCATCGGTCACATTTTCCTCTGTATCTCAGACCTACAGTATATGATGGTCATAGCGCTTCGCTGACCCATAGTAGGCTCCTGCTTCGTGGCAGACAGGGATCTAGATCCTCGATCGTGCTATGGAATTCTTTCACTGTGCTGAGATGCTCCCTGTGTGGTCTATGAAACACGACTAGAACACTCAAAGAGCTATCCGTGTGCAATCAAGGTAATCTGATTAAGTGTCATGTGATGAATTATCCTCTTAAACGACTTCCTATATCTACCATGGGCTTATATATCACCGAAATGTTGTCATTGTAAGATGTTGTCTCAATACAAATAACAAAATATTAGTTTTCCCTAAGCATCCTTCTTTAATTTGATATATAATGCGACATGTCTGCTACCATATTAACAACTTTTAGGCATAACTGTGACACACCCCTTCTTCTTATTTTCGGCCATCCATTTGTGTTCGGTCCAAACCTACTTTTTATTTGGCACTGAATCAGTTTATAAAAAAGTGGCACTGAATCAGTCAACAAAACAAACAAAACATACCACTGAGTGGTGAATGGCGGAGTCACCTGTGGATATTGTGGTTAACAGTGAATGTCCAAGAGGCGTCCGTGGACCCATTTTAGTAAGCTCTGGCCAAACATAAAAGGGACCGTGTATTATGCCATAGTTGGGACGCAGAGGTGTTTCCAAGACACCAGGGCCGGGTTATATACTGGCCAAGACCTATTGACGCGTCCTCGTCGAGCGTCCTGGGCAACAGGTCCCTTCGGGGTCCTGGCTAAGGTCAGTAGGATCGCCGATTCCTCCGAAGTCGGAGAGTGTCTGCCTGTACGGCGAGGAACCACCAGTCTGCACACCAATAAGCCAGACATGGGACAACGGATACTCATGCAAACCTCAGGTCCTGTATGACATCACACTGATGTTGGACAACAGGATGCCTTCATCCGACATACAGGACTTCGCGTTGGAGCTCAAGTCAACGAACACAAGCAAGCAAGCAAGCATGCCATAGTTGGGATTCATGGAGAAGAGCCAGTCAAACTTTTCCCGCTGCTTGGGATCTCAAAAGTTAACCCTCTCCGTTCTTATTGTAGTGGTATATTTTGATATCTATTTGTTATTTTAACTCTGTCAACACTACATATTTGTGAGTTTAACTCCTTTTGACACCAAATAATATTACAGAACACAGTGTACGCCTGGGACTTCAACAACTCAATATTACCGCTTGGTAGTCCCACAGTTAAGCAAGTTCCACACTGGACCTCTTCTTGCCGGGGCTGTTCTCGCTGGACAAAAAGTCGTACATGTCGGCAAAGTCAGATATGGCTTCCGTCTCACAGTGGAAGCCCAGGTTCAAATCACACGTCCTCTTTCTGGAATCAAAGATAAGGACAACGGGAGTTATTTGTTGAGTGAAATAAAGTATGTGAAGTTGTTAACTATTTATGTCGTTCTATGTCTAGCATAATGTTTAGAGGCCGGTCTCCGTGGCGATAGCGTTGCGGACGTGATTCGTAAGGCCGCTTACCCGCGTTCGAAACACTGCGGTGACCGATTTGGCAGCAGACCGTGTTGCGCTGGTTTGATCGTGTTGGTATTGGAGCCGGTCATTCAGAAAGCAATGGCAAACTACTGAACGTAAAAACTTGCCAAGATATCAACATGGGCAGTAAAATGCTGGTGTTGACTGCAACGTCCTGTAAAGGATATGCAACTTAAAAAAATGTGTAGAGAAGGGGAGAACTAGGGGAGAAAAAACACGTTCACATGAAGAAACATGCACATAACATGCGCAATGGTTTGATATTTCAAGCACGTATTCTCTCTCTCTCTCTCTCTCTCTCTCTCTCTCTCTCTCTCTCTCTCTCTCTCTCTTTCTCTCTCTCTCTCTCCCTCTCTCTCTCTCTCTCTCTCTCTCGCTCGCTCGCTTTCTCACTCTCTATCTTTCACTCACTCACTCACTCACTCACTCACTCACTCACTCACTCACTCATTCACTCACTCACTCATTCTCATATACACATTCTCGCTCTCTCTCTTCCTCTCTCTCTCTCTCTCTCTCTCTCACTCACTTTCTCTCTCAGACACCAATGTGAAATTGTGAAGACTTTCTGTTATATTTAGCACACGCACACAAACAAGCTGACACACAAGCTTTGAATCAGAGTTAGAAAATGTACGAGATGAAGAATCATGTGCTTTTAGAGACAGAGATTAGAGGAACAACTAGCATCCATAATCCCAGGCATTACTGGGGACAGGATATACACTTTGGACATTCCCTATGCGCAATTAAGATCGTTCGGTGTAATAATAACAATAGCTACGAGTATATTCTCCCGCCCAAAAGAAGCGTGTGTCATCAACAAACACATCATAACTCCTTGTTTTCTTGCCATCACTGAACTTTTTAAAGGCCCAAGAACCAGTATTTGAAGCTGGTGTTTGATAGAGTGTAAAGGTGCCCCATATTAAAGGAGACGTAAGGTCCAACATTCTCTCAACCAACCTAGTGCTGGCTTGGGCAAGATGGAGTACTTCTATAGCCTCTATCAAACTCCCCCCAACCAAGGTAACGTGAAGTTAGGTGAGCTTATACTGGACTGGGCTTGAGAGCAACCGACACGTATTTGTTGGTTATGGTCGAAGTTCGCAGCGGTAGGCAGAAGTTCATTGCACTTTATAGCGACAATGGCATCAGTCACCGACAAGTATGGTCACATCAGAAAGGAAAGTAATATCAGAACTTCTTCTTTATATTTGTCCATAAACGATAGCAGTCAAATGAAGTATGGAAAACAATCTTATAGGGGTATTTAGACAGATTGTTATATGCGAACAGTTCTATACAGGACAATTCACTGATTGGTGGTGAATATCTCATTCCAGTAATTAAGGTCAGCAACTGTTATACTCTGGTTTCACATGTTACTTGTTTGATTTATAACTATAAATTATGTTTATATAATTGTCAAATACAAAATTACCCGTGGCAATAATTTATTTAAACGTCAACTAAATATGACAACTCAATAAGACTTAGAATTCCTACAATGGTGATGAAATAATCCCACGTCCTTAAGAGAGACATCCGCCTATGAATCCCCCAAATTTGCCACACTTTCTTTTCTGTAGAAGTATTTGTGTTTGGTTGCAATTCATGGCTAAGGTTTCCTACAGAATCGCAATGGCTCGCCGCATGTTAACTTTGTCGATTCCTTGGACATGCTTGGTAGATTACCTACCAGCCTGCCCTTTTAACAACCTTCAAACACAGATGCCTATAAGTATGTGTGTTTGCTATCTAGTAAGATAGTTAATTACCCGTTTTCTGTGCATATATTGACGATCTAGACAAACTTAAAAACTTCTACTGGTAGGGAAAATATGGTTTCTGAAGAAAATGCAGAAGAAAACCATCGACAGGAGAAAAAACAAATGAAACAGTCCTTCACGAAAAATAAACGTTCTGTAGCAGGAATGGCTGTGGGTATGTGAAGTGTTAAGATCATTACGTGTTTGAAGGTCTTAGTGTAAGGAGCAATACATGAGCAGTCGTCCCTCCCGTAGCGAACGACGAGAGTTGACATCGGACGCTTGTCCGACGGCGCTCATACCATTGTCAGCTTAATGTCCTAACCGTTACACCAAAGTGCTCACCACTGCCATGTTGGTCGATTTCTCAAATAGTCTTATCAGTATTTCAATTTTCGAGACTTGATATTGTTTATGAGCCGGTTTTCTTCCACGTTAAGATTTTGTAGAATATCGGTATTTAAATATTGTATGCGTACTTTACAGTATTTTTCTAACCGACGTCTGTGAATTTGTGGACAGTGGATGGCGCAGTTTCTTAATTCCCCGACCAGTGTTCATAATCAGCCTTGGAAGATGATCGCTTTGCTTTGGTACGCCGGCAGTTCAGAAAGCAATGGCAAACTACTAAACTAAAATTGCCTAGTAAATCTCACACAACAAATAAATGCTGACGTTTTTTTTTAAATTTTACGTTCGCTCGTTTTGAACTCGAGAGTAGTCCACACAGGCTTCTACTTCTAGTGCAGTGGACCGATGTTTGTTTGCTGATTAGCTTTCCTTATTACCACTGTCCTTAAGGCGAACCCACTCTGACTTCTGAGATACTCGTAATTTAGGTCCCTAAGTCAAGGTCGAGTAGTAAACATTTTTCCCCAACTGACCGACATCATATAAAGGATATGAAACTAACTAAACAAAAAATATATATATAGATAGAGCGGTGATAGCGCAGTAACTGGCACCCTTGCCTGTCGTCTCCGTGGTCAGGTGGTCAAGACTAGCATTTTGTTTTTCTCATTGAATTTGTCTGCACGGGTCGGCGCCGTCTGGATCATAGGCCTCCGTCTGCAGAAAAATCAGACAAGGGTTTTGGATTGACGTTGCGTATCCTGACGCCTTTTTGGCTAACCAACCAAAAAAAAATAATGACTGGAATGTACTGCTATTCTCCACATGACCACTCGCGTACCAATATGTCTTAAAGCATGAGGCCAGCATCCTATATGCAATACCTTTTGCGGAAAAGAGATCCTTTTACTTACTAACATAACAAATAAGAATATTAACACTTGTATTGTTATTATTTGCTATTTGTGTGATTCCCGCAAGATAATCAAACGATCGTTCCAGAATATCTAATCACTTATGCATATTCATTTCTGAATCCAACAAAAACATTGACATGACACGTATGAATGTGATAAACGGATATTAGAAGACGCCCGTCAGGACACGCAACGTCAATCTAAAGCTCATGCCTAATTTTTCTGCAGATGAAAGCCTATGATCCAGATTTTCTAATTAATACAATCCCGATATTATTTACGTTCTTCTTATAGTCCACGTCTTGTGACGTTGGTAATCATGTCTGTCCTCAGCTTTCTGTTCTTTTCCTGCCAATCATTTCTAATATCGACGTTCATCATTGCCATCATGTCAAACTGCCCAGCATCTTCTCTATTGGACTACAAGATAGCCCCGGTATTTATATTATAAATAACGTATAAGAAAATTCATCAGTCGGAATCTGTACGAAGTAGTGCTCAGTGTAACATTCACGAATAGGTATCTTTCATCTTTCAGATGCCGTGATAAAGTACTGGATCATTAGTTTCTAGTTTGAGCAGCCTCGTGTTGTAGTGGGCAGTTGAAAAACTAGAGTACGAGATGAAATTGCTATAAACTTAAAAACTGAACGCCATATACTCGTACTTCTTGAGAGAACAGAAAATTAAAACGACTGAAATGAACAGCTATCTATAGTGATGCTTTATTGACAACACTAAAGCATTTGATAAGGTGAAACACGAAGATTTATCTAGAATGTTGGAAATGTAAACATTAATGAGATCCTAGAATAAAACATGTATTGGCAATGAAAGGCAGCCAGTAGATAAATTACTAGTAACTTGCGGAGATGTGGTTGTGTAGATCAATGATGAGAACACCGTCGACGGATAGAAAGAGTAATAAAAATATCTTGATAGAAATTAACTCTCAAAGAGAACTGGTTACTTGCATTAGAAGAAGTCAATCCACATTCTTTGAGCATATAATGAGGAGGAAAAGCTTGAGTGCGTCGTGACAACGGGAACTTTGGAGAGGAAGAGAGCAGATGGAGATTTGAAAAGATGGTGTTGAACAGTCTGATATTACGGCATGGAGGAACATCATTATCAGTAATGGTTGGCAGTACACGAAACAGAGGGATGTGTACAGACATGATCACTAACACCACACGGCATGGACTGTAAGAAGATTGGCAGTACACGAAACAGAGGGATGTGTAGAGACATGTATCACTAACACCACACGGCATGGACTGTAAGAAGATTGGCAGCACACGAAACAGAGGGATGTGTACAGACATGATCACTAACACCACACGGCATGGACTGTAAGAAGATTGGCAGTACACGAAACAGAGGGATGTGTAGAGACATGTATCACTAACACCACACGGCATGGACTGTAAGAAGATTGGCAGTACACGAAACAGAGGGATGTGTACAGACATGATCACTAACACCACACGGCATGGACTGTAAGAAGATTGGCAGTACACTGAGACAGAGGATGTGTCGAGACATGATCACTAACACCACACGGCATGGACTGTAAGAAGATTGGCAGTACACGAAACAGAGGAATGTGTACAGACATGATCACTAATACTACACGGCATGGACTGTAAGAAGACTGGCAGTACACGAAACAGAGGAATGTGTACAGACATGATCACTAGCACCACATGACATGGACTGTAAGAAAATTGGCAGTACACGAAACAGAGGGATGTGTACAGACATGATCACTAATACTACACGGCATGGACTGTAAGAAGATTGGCAGTACACGAAACAGAGGTTGTGGACAGACATGGTCACTAATACTACACGGCATGGACTGTAAGAAGATTGGCAGTACACGAAACAGAGGGTTGTGTACAGACATGGTCACTAACACCACACGGCATGGACTGTAAGAAGATTGGCAGTACACGAAACAGAGGGATGTGTACAGACATGGTCACTAACACCACACGACATGGACTGTAAGAAGATTGGCAGTACACGAAACAGAGGAATGTGTACAGACATGGTCACTAACACCACACGGCATGGACTGTAAGAAGATTGGCAGTACACGAAACAGAGGTTTGTGTACAGACATGGTCACTAACACTACACGGCATGGACTGTAAGAAGATTGGCAGTACACGAAACAGAGGGTTGTGTACAGACATGTATCACTAACACCACACGGCATGGACTGTAAGAAGATTGGCAGTACACGAAACAGAGGGATGTGTACAGACATGTATCACTAACACCACACGGCATGGACTGTAAGAAGATTGGCAGTACACGAAACAGAGGGATGTGTACAGACATGTATCACTAACACCACACGGCATGGACTGTAAGAAGATTGGCAGTACACGAAACAGAGGGATGTGTTAAGACATGTATCACTAACACCGCACGGCATAGACTGTAAGAAGATTGGTAGTGCACGAAACAGAGGGATGTGTTAAGACATGTATCACTAACACCACACGGCATGGACTTAAGAAGAAGATACATGTTAACGAAGTGTCAGGAGTCTAGGTGTATATCTGCCGGCGTCTGTGGCCAAGGTGTAGCGAATGCGATTCTCAATCCCGCATTCCGCGTTCGAAATCAGCTGCACGCAGATTGGAAGCAGTCCATCTTGTGTTGAATTTTAACAATAGTATAAGCGTCGGTCGTCCAGAAAGCTATGGCAAACTACTGAGTTTAAACATGATTAGTAAATTACAAATAGTCAAAAAATAAAATGCTTAGGTTGATTGAAGCGTGATCTAAAAGACAGGAAAATAAATTTTTTTAAAAAGTGTATATATAGTGATGATAAGGCTCCTTTTTAGGGTATAGACATCGACGTTTCTAAAGAACCGTATAGTTTTAGAAAGAAAGTGGAACACAGAAACGATTGATTGTATGAGAACATTCAATCATTCAGTAGCATGTCCTTTGCAGAACCTTGCTCCCATAATAATCTTCCGGAAAACCTCTCGATCATAAGCAAGATGTCCTGCATCCGAAACACACATTAGGAAAGGAGGCGTCTTACATCTCATTTGATATCCCGCTAACCGATGTATATGAACATTGGGAGGAAATTGTCTATAAGCTTAAAAAGTAGTCACGCATGTTTCATTACTATGAAAATAAATTCGATAGAGCTATCCACCGAGTTGAAGACGTCTGGGAAGCAGTGACAAGGTTAAACAAATGGGTTATTTATATGTGTGTGCTTGTTATTTGGCCAATGCGTGTTTAACCATCAATTCTGAGGTCTAGAGTACTATACTTATTGTAGTTGCATTCTCCCCCATTACAATGTAAGAAGTACTCGGGGTGGATGTTAAATGAAATCTCTGTAGTGTTGATAGAAGCTATGAGCCGCCCAACTAACCAAGGGCGGTTTACACAGTTTCTCGGGGTGATGTGGTGGTGGTGGCAATTTTGAATTCCGTCTATATATACCATGATTGGGGAAGCAGGCCGATTTACACTGACTTCGATAGCAGTGAGGCTCGGGTTGTTAAGACAACAATGGTGAAGTACTGAGCGTAAAAATGGCCTAGTAAATTACAGCCAAAAATTAATGGGGTTGATTGCGACGTCCTGTAAAGGACATGGAAGTAACCCTATAACATGTACATGATGGTGTCAGCCGTATCGACAGCGTTGTAGACCACGCTTACATTGCAATCGACAATCCACGTTTATAGTTTAAAAGCAAACATGAGAAGTCGCAAATAAACAAAACTGTGCAGACCTTATAAATAACTAGATTTGAGATGAGCTGAGTCAAGAACCGATATCACAGCACTAGGGATATTCCAACGCTTGCTCAGTCCCCATCTGCAACAGCCATCGAACAGTCTCAGTTCTAATAATTGTAGATACAAGTCCTATGTTCATTTCCACTAAAAGAACAAGTAGCAATTCATGATGGAAACCATTACGTATCAATAGATAAGCGAAGTAACGGCTGCAGCAGGTTATAACATAGACAATAAAACAACAGGTACGTATAACTTCTGAGAAAAAGTGTTTAGTTTAGTTCAGTCAACGGATCAACATCACGGCACAATGGTGTAACCCATAAGTGCTCCGTTCTACTTCTAACTCAATCCTGAGTCTGAAGAATCTCAGCTTAGTGCACGAACTCCGTAGCACCGGCGAGGATCATGAGATACTTTGGGTAGAGTTTTAACTCGAAATATTTCCCGTTAGGCTACTCTTTTTCGAGTTGCAACTGACAAGGGATTTTTTATGTACGCAACAATACACACGGGCGTCCGATCTCACTACCCAGAGACCAGGGGACATTTTTGTTACTAGAAGTCCACGTGAAAAAATATACCGGCCTTCACCGGGACTTGAACCCGGGACCTCCAGCATTCGTGGCGAACACCCTACCTTGAGACCACTCAACCACCCTGTGAGAGGTAATAAACACAAGCACGGTGTGCATACCTCAACATTTTTCGCAGAAGTTACACGCACCTGTTTTTATTCTCCATTAAGTATCACATACGTCTCCTAAAAATAACAGGAGACGGGTGTTTGCTTTCTTTCCCTTTTCATCGTAATCGTGTCTTACAATAAATTCCTGACAGAAATAATGTTAAACTTTGCGAATTTTTGAAAATGAAGATTAGAGTTCAGTTAGCGTAAATGTTTTACAAGAAAACCTCAATTCTATAAACTAAGCTCCTAGCATGTGTCTGGCATAAAAAGGCGATTACTTATTTCAGTTTTTATTGGGGTTGTGGGTATGTGGGTGGGTCTTAGCTTCCTCTTATACACGTGGATAAAAAGGGTTTGAAATGGCAAGCGGATGTACTTGATTTCACCGGGTTTTATCCCTTATGGCTAGGTCTCTTTCCACAGAGACGGCCTGCCGAAAGCGTCTCACAAAGCACGAACTCTGTAGCTCCAGCGACGGTCCACAGGAGCTTAAGAGAAAACTGAACTCTTGAACCGAACGACGTAGACAGGAATCTAACCCACAACTTTAGGAGCGCGAGGCAGGCATTTAACCACATCGCAATGAAGATCCTCACAAAGGAATATATAGGATATCTTCAAATATGCAGCGAGAACGGTGACGTAGTTGATACGGAGAAACGCTGATAATGTCATCTTATATATATAGGCGATCTCCGTCTGTCTGTCTGTCTGTCTGTATGTCCATATGTCCTTTATGCGCTCGCGAACGGCCCATCCGATTGAGATGAAATTTTCTACACGTCTTCCTTTCATTCCAGCGCAGCCCACTGTCATATTTTTTTTAGTGTGAAATAGGCTGCTTACTCAATATTATTTCATTTTTCATTTTTCATTATAATTTCATATATATCAGGGGACCTAACTCTGTAAAAGTTATTTCAAGGGGCATAACTTTTCTGTATAACTTATAGTCATACTGTGGCATCGTTTTCAAAGATTTATAAACTCTTTGTCCATAGTTATATACCGGCATATGAGTTATAATAAATAATGATACAATCTGTAAGGCATTTTCAAAGTTTTCATAAAAATAATGCATAATGCATAACATTGTAACTCATCTTTTTTTGCTTAAAGAATAAATAAATAATAGTTACCTTATCTCTATCAAGTTTGAAGATTTTATATTTCTTTACACTGTCGCCAACTCTAAGAAGACATGGAACAACTTCAGCCATTATTAAATCTACAGGCATATGCGTTATATTCCTCCTCCTCCTCCTCTCCCCTCCTCCACCTCCTACCCTCTTCCTCTTCTCCTCCCCCTCCTCCCTCTCCCTCCTCCATCCTCCTCTTCTCTCTTTCTCCTCCTCCTCCCTCCTCCTCCCTCTTCCTCCTCCCAGCTCCTACTCCTCCTTTTTCTTCTTCTTCTGCTGCTGCTGCCGCTGCTCCATTTACCCAAGTTAATTGTTGGGGAAGATGTAAAGATCTTTCAAGTGCTCTTTCTAATGCTTTTTGTAAGTTGGTCTTCGTTTATCTAAGGTTGTTCTAACTGCAACCAATAAATGATTAGACAGACAGACAGACAGACAGACAGACAGACAGACAGACAGACAGTCGGGAACGGGAACTTATATGACTACTCATATGAATTAAATAAGATGCTCCCCATCAGGGGCTGGGCGAAGCCGGGCCGGATCAGACAGATAGACAGACAGATAGACAGACAGACAGACAGATAGATAGTCGGGAACGGGAACGTGAGCTTATATGACTACTTATATGAATTAAATGAGATGCTCCACACCAGGAGCTGGGCGATGCCGGGCCGGGTCAGACAGACAGACAGACAGACAGACAGACAGACAGACAGACAGACAGACAGACAGATAGTCGGTAACGGGAACGGGAACTTATATGACTACTTATATGAATTAAATGAGATGCTCCCCACCAAGGACTGGGCGAAGCCGGGTCAGACAGACTGACAGACAGACAGACAGACAGACAGACAGACAGACAGACAGACAGACAGACAGACAGTCGGTAACGGGAACGGGAACTTATATGACTACTTATATGAATTAAATGAGATGCTCCCCACCAGGGACTGGGCGAAGCCGGGCCGGGTCAGCTAGTAATATATAAAATAACGCAAAGTAGTGCAGCTTTACATAAAAGAAAAACTGCATTACTTTGTGTCATTTTATATTGTTAACATTTTCACAGCTTTACCGCAGTTACACCAAATTTTATTCATATTTTGATAATGTCATAAACGCGGTCGGACGAGGGTTCGGAGCTTGCATTCGTCGTCTCGCTAAGTGAGGGACAGACTGTTCACCTATACCTCCCTGAAATCAATCCCACACATTGTCATGGCCCTGACAGATCACACAAACCCATAGTAGGTTTCTGCTTTAGGGTATGTGTTGAAATATTCGTGCTGTCTTACACCTACACCCTTCACTATTGGCGACTTAATGGCTCCAAATATAATATTCGTGCTGTCTTACATCTACACCGTTCACTATTGACGACGACCTGGTGACTCCAAATATAATATGCGTGCTGTTTTACATCTACACCGTTTACTATTGGCGACTTGGTGACTCCAAATATAATATTCGTGCTGTTTTACATCTACACCGTTCACTATTGGCGACTTGGTGACTCCAAATATAATATGCGTGCTGTTTTACATCTACACCGTTTACTATTGGCGACTTGGTGACTCCAAATATAATATTCGTGCTGTTTTACATCTACACCGTTCACTATTGACGACGACCTGGTGACTCCAAATATAATATGCGTGCTGTTTTACATCTACACCGTTTACTATTGGCGACTTGGTGACTCCACATATAATATTCGTGCTGTTTTACATCTACACCGTTCACTATTGGCGACTTGGTGACTCCAAATATAATATGCGTGCTGTTTTACATCTACACCGTTCACTACTGACGACCTAGTGACTCCAAATATAACAAATCCTGGATATGAGGTCCGCATGACCGAATGTTTAAGAACGCTCGTTCTTAAACATCCGGTGTGCTGATTCCGAGGTAGGGGGTTCAACCCCAACACCGGTCAGTTGGACCAAAATGTTGACTTCTCGTCCTCGACTTTGGGACTTAAATTACAAGTACCTCTGAAGTCGGAGTGGCTTCGCATGATGGCGAGAGACATTGGTAATAAGGAAAGCGATCCACACGCAAAAGCCTGTCCAGTGCTACTAGAACAGTGGTTCTCAACCTTTTTTGGCCCGTGCCCTCCTTCACCATATTTTCAGAACGTCATTTCCCACTTTCGTATTTCCTACCTAAAATCCCCCACCCGCCCCTACACAGTATACGTAATAATGCAAGCTAAATTTGATAGCACATACTAAAACAAGTCTAGACGTTCACATAATACATGATTTGTGGTTCTACTTACTTTATAAATTGAATTTTAGAAGGGTGAGACGTACAAAACCGTACAGTATGAAAGGAAAAACAATACCAAGTAATCGGTTCTTGTATTAATGCGATTTTGAAATAATCTTAATTTCACCCTTCCCCTTGAAACCCTAAAATTCCCCCCTGGGGGACTGGGGGGGGGGGGGGGGGGATTCCCCACCGGTTGAGAATCACTGTATGTCAGCAACCGATGTTTCAGGCATCACAGGATTACTTCTCTCGCACCACACAAGGAACTTGCAAGTCGTGTGAGAGGAAATGGATGATACATTTTATTGCCGTTGGCTCTTTACATTTACAAAACAGTCGCTATCAAATCACACACAAAGCCACAGAATTGCCTATCACTAGTTTCCTAACCCTATAGCTAATCTCTATCTACTTGGCTACAGAAACCCCTATCGACACTAAACGGTGCGCTCGCTAAGAAGTCAGTCCCCAGTCTGACTTTCCTACTCGCGTGGCTACACAGCACGCGGAAGGACCTTGTGCGTCCTTCGGCTTTTTGCGTGCTGTCACACTCAGCACGCTTATAGCAGCCGTCTCCTATTGAGTGGCAATCCACTTCTCCGTGGCTATCACGTAGGCGTGATTCTGCCGTGACCAGAGTACTAACTATCTGGTCGATACCTCCGTGTCTCATGAGAGAACTAGTTAATAGTCCCCCTTCCTATCACCTACCCTGCCCTCATATCGGGGCACTGTGTTACCTCTGATCTACTTGAGGTTGACCACTCTTCCCGGTGGTCTTCTAATCTTGAGGCAGACCTCAGACCTCTATACTTCAGTCTTTGACACACACCCTCCCCTCCTGTGTTGCGTCACCAACTTTGACTCATTGGTTGTGACGCAAGAGGTTTCTAAAAAATTAGTGTATCTAATTTTTTGTCAAAGACTGCTGATAACCTGGTTTTGGGTAACTGAATAGACTTCTACTGACTATTGTCACAATGTAGTATCACTTTACTTGGCTACTGGCAATCGCCACAAACTTGTCTGGTTGGCGTGAGCCCTCTTCTCAATCGCAATATTATATTAATTAGAGGTATGTCTGAACCGGACCATTGTCTTATAAGACCTGCCCTCAAATAGTAAATTAACTCACTACCCATACAAAGTTGACTTTCTTAGGGTCAACACATGAATTGCTTCATGTCCCCCATATAATATTAAACAACCATTACACAAGCTGTGTGCGACAGGCTTTACCTATCTCGCTTCCGCGTGTAAAGTTATCTTTCACTGTTAAGTTAGAGTTTCGTTGTCTATTGTGTCCCCTGACCCCAGTGTTATCTCCCTTTGATCTACCAAAATGTATGCAATTTACATGTTTGTTTTCCTGGATGTTTGCGTGTTTGGATCTAACTAATAGTATAATCTAACTTCTAACATGTGTCTATTTATGATATGTATGTAAGTTAGTTTTCAAGTGCCATAATTCGGTTAAATGTGGCCACAAACAAGTGTATAACACTAATTCGTGACTACGTTTCCGTCTTATGAGACTTAAAATACTTTCTCTAAGATCTACACTAAACTACACACAACACATTCAAGACAGCACACTTTCAACATCGAAAGCAAACATTTGACGCAGACAAAAAATAAAAAAGTCGCGTTGAGCGGCAGAAAAAATCCGCTGACTGATCTCACTCTCTCTTGTATAATTTACATATGCTCTCACTTTCACACTTCTGTCACACATCTTTTACCCTCACAATTATTTAAAAACCTTGGAGTGACACTGTACAAGTTTGGCTCAGTTTGAGAAAGTTGAGCTTAATGACTGTGCGTAAATTGCTGCACGAGTCATGTATTTACAAACTATTTACATGTAAGAAAAAGGGTTGATGGTTTGTACCCTGGATATTATTAACCACTATATTCTACTGAAATAATACTCTAAATACTGAAATACTAATACTAGTTCTATAAATATGTATTTCATGTGCTACCTACTTTAATCTAATTTCAGGGAAGTAATCTAACTATCTAAACATGAAATTGATGTGAGATGAGTTATGTACCTTTCTGAAATGGGTAATGTGAAATGTAATAAATTATGTACCTTTCTAACATGGGTAATGTGAAATATAACCAAATTATAAATAATGTTTTTAAATGCAAAAAAATATATGATTGATATTTCTACTCTAAATGGTGTAAATGATGTATGTTTATTTGTATAATCCTTTTATCCTATCCGGTGTAAACTAATTATAATACTAAATGAACAAGTTTGTTAAATGGACTGGTTCATTAAGATGGAATGAACTCAAATGAAATGAAACAAAGTGAAATGTAACAAACTAAATGGTACTATTACTATCTAAACTTTTTATCCTAGTTTATAATTAGCTGTTATT
Organism: Cepaea nemoralis; assembly: GCA_014155875.1. Taxonomy (NCBI): domain Eukaryota; kingdom Metazoa; phylum Mollusca; class Gastropoda; order Stylommatophora; family Helicidae; genus Cepaea; species Cepaea nemoralis. The sequence goes on from JACEFZ010020405.1 coordinate 90,105, forward strand.
ACGTTTAAATTACTATCCTAATCTACTTTTAAGCTAAGTAAGTGGGTAAATTAATGATCTATCTAAACTACTAAAAAAATGAAAACTATTATATTTCCTAAATCTAAATGTATCTTAGAGTGACCTAATCTAACTATAATTTATCACTATATTAAAACGTTATAATACATATCACAATAAGTATATATATACATGGTATTTAAATACCTCAGGTTAGTCGTTGCCCTAATGTTCAGAAATTGCTTTCATTGGCATACTATATATACACAATTGTCCTGGGTATATTAAATACATTACACAGTCATACTTGTGTCCTATGGGTATTGCACCTGTAGAGTTCGCTGGTGTCGTAGACAAGTATTTTCGTGTCTGTTATTTATGTACTGTTCTGACACTGTTTTTCCCTGCTTAACACAGATGATTCACCGGAACACATATGGAGCTTAGTATGTAACGAGCTGTCTTAGTTCACACGGTGATATACTTGTTCTCGGAGCACAGTTTTTATTTTGCTGTCTACGGACATATGGTAGTTCACTGTTCTTAGTACATAGTTCAGAACATAATTTCTATGTATTCGTAAAATATTTCACATAGAATATTCTAATGTACTAATTTAACCTATATTACTCTACATTCTCATGTGGGATCTCCGGTATTTCTACCTCAGATGGTCGACTAAGGGTATCAGCCAGAATGTTGTCCTTACCCTTAATATGCTCTATACTAAAAGTATAATTTTGTAGTATTAACGACCACCTGTATATACGGTCATTCCGATGCACACCACTTTGTATGACCGTGATTGGGGAGTTGTCAGTCTGGACAACGAAGTGAACACCCGCTAGAAATCGATGCAGCTTCCTCACCGCATAGATGACGCTTAGGGCTTCCAACTCTGATATGGAATATCTGGACTCAGCAGGTGTGATCTTGCGGCTCACGTAGCAAATCGGATGGAAGATGCCATCATAAAACTGGCCTAGTACTGCAGCGATGGAGATCCTGCTGGCATCTGTCCTAAGATAATAAACGAGCCTAGGATTAGGCAAGCGGAGGATTGGTACATTACTAAACAGGATTTTCAATTTTGACAATGCAGAAATTAATAATGCATCTTTGACATCTAATTTTACAGATGCTTTTAAAACATTTGAAAATACACTTGTAATTTCAGCTAAGTTTGGTATGAACTTGCTATAGTAATTTACTAACCCCAAAAGGCTTCTGACCTGCTTCTTTGTTGTAGGCATGGTCAGGTTCATAATTTTGGTAATAATTCTATTGTCAGTTTTTAGTTGACCTTGTGAAATGACATGACCCAAAAAATCAATTTCTTGTAGGCCCAATTCGACTTTGCTCGGTTTGACAGTGAGACCGAAGAGTCGCAACCTGTCGAAGACATGTCTTAGTTTCAGTAAGTGTGTTGTCCAGTCATCTGTATGGACACATATATCATCTATATACGTCACTGTATTCGTCACTCCATGAAGTAAATCTCTAGTTAAGCGTACGAAAGTGGCAGGAGCGTTTCGAAGTCCGAAAGGAAGAAAACGCCACTCGTAAAGTCCTAAAGGTGTTGAAAAAGCAGTAAGATGAATGGATTGAGTCTGCATAGGGACCTGCCAATATCCCTTAGTAAGATCTAATTTAGAAAAGATTTTGGAGGTGGACATGTCAAGAATAAGATCTTCGCAGGAAGGAATTGGTTCTGCGTCGATCTTAGTGACGTTGTTGAGCTTTCTGTAGTCCACACACAGACGAATTGTGGAGTCTTTTTTCTTAACTAGGACGATTGGAAAGGAGTACTCAGATGTAGATTTCTGGATGATCCCACTAGCTTCTAAATTAAGAATTTCCTTATTTAGACTTTCTCTATAGCTGAGTGGGATAGAGTACGGCCTGCATTTGATAGGCTTAGAGTCCGAAAGAAGAATGGAGTGCTCGATTCTGTCCGTCCTACCTGGAATGTCAGAAAATATGTCTTTATACTCCGTCACTAATTCTATTAATTGTCGTCGTCGTTCTTCTGTCAGTCCCGTTTCTACTCGTATAGCATCTAATGTAGCAGTCTTGTCCACAATAGGAACAGGTAGTTCCATTCCGTCGTCGTCTACCTGATTCAGTACGGTAGTGGTGCTAAGTGCGTTTTCTGTAATCTCACTAAGTGTATGCATCTCGTCGGATTTGCCAGTCTCGCTAACTAGTGTAGTTGCGTTGTGTACGTCTGTCGTCTCATCACTAGGTGTGGGTGCACTGTGTTCGTCTGTCTCTACTTCTGTCTCTTGTCGTGAAAAGTAGGGTTTCAACATGTTGACATGAAATATCTTTAAGTGTCCGTTTATCGATATTTCATAGTCGACATCTGAAAGTTGTTGTATCACCTTGAAAGGCCCTTGCCATGAAGTTAACATTTTATTATGCTTGTCTGGTAGTAGCACCATTACGTATTGACCAGTTTCAAGTATTATGGGTCTAGCACTTTTGTTAGGACTGTGATGTTTGAGGATATCTGCACTGTTCACTGGAGTGAAACCATTCTTCTCCTCCCAGACAGATATTTCTTCATCTGTACAGTGCCTTAGCTGGGGTAGACACCCAAGAATTAAATCAGTACAAGGGTTGTCTAGTATTGCACAAGTAAAGGTACCAGAAAGGAACGGGGTGTTTATACGGGCTCTTGCCAGAGGATAGGTTTCTATATTACCAGAAAAAGTCCGGCATTTTACAGAGTCACCAGTATAATCCTTTGGATTAACAAGTTCCTTTTTCACACCAATAATAGAGCTCCCACTGTCAAGCAAACATCGGCATGGCTTATCATTGACCATTGCAGAGTGAAACAATAGATTGCCTCTGGAGGCTATAACTGCATTTGCATTCTCTACGGAGGATGTTACAATATGCCCACATGTAAGTTTGCCGTCTGCATGAAATTGGTGACATTGGTCACAATTGTCAAAGCTTAATACATCATTCACACAACACACATCTTCAGATTGCTTAAAAGGTAATACATTCTCAACTTCACACTCAGTCTCACTACCACTATCAGAAGATGTATCAATCAAAATAGCATTGTTGGCTTTCATACGTTGGCGGCCCAGGCACTTATTTGAATAATGGCCGTAGCTGGAACAGAAGAAGCATTTGACTGCACGCCTGTATGCAGTTCTCTTGTTTTGTTGCTTCTTAATGACATTCTCAAGATGTGCCGGATAGTTAGGCGATTTATCACACATAGAATAAGTGTCATGCAAAAGTTGACAGTAGATACATTTTGACACTTTCTTATCTTTCTTGTCGACTCTATGAAATGGTTTTCTATTACTCTGATAGTTTTTAGGTTGGTCCTTTACAAAAGAAACTATTTCAGAGTCGCTATTTGAAGTCTTAAAAATATCTCTATTTGAGGAAAAATATGCAGAGCCTTTCTTTTCAAATTGTTCTATGGTCTCAATGTCTGACTGCTGCAGGAATTTAGCAAAAGGAGATGGTATGGTGGATATGACTTTATCCATGGCTATTAAATTTTTAAGTCTGTCAAAGTCTTTTCCTATGTTAGCTGCATTAAGCCACCTATTTAGTACACTTTGGACATTTGAGACGTAATCAATGAAAGTCTCACTAGGTTTTGGTTTTAAATTTGAGAACTGAACCTGATACCCAGGGGCATCAAGTAAAAAGTGTTGCATTATCCTATCATGGATGTACTGATAGTTAGATCTAAGATCAGTTGGTATTGATTCTATCACTTTAAGGGGCTCACCACTCAGGTTCTTCATATAAATCATAGCCCACATCTCTATTGGAACTTGGTGGTATTTAAACTGATACTCGACATTTTCTGTCCAGGCTGATATGGAATCTTCTTTACAGAATGGTTTAATAATATTTTTGTATTTATTGAACTTATTTTCTTCTTGTTGACTTTTTAGTTTAGTAGCAGAGATCTCTACGTGTGAGTCTACATCCATACCTTTCATCTTTAACTGTGTCTCTGATTCTACTTGTATTTGTTTTTCCTTAACTCTTGCCATTTCATCTATCTCTCTTTGTTTTATTTCTAAGTCTTTTTGTTTTAATTCTTTCTCCTGATCTAATTGCTTTTGCTTTAATTCTAATTCTTTGTTTAATTCCTTTTTCCTGATCTAACTGTTTTAGCTTAATCTCCTTATCATGTTCTAACTGTTTCTGTTTTGTTATCTCAGCTAGTTCTGCAATCTCCTTTTTGTGTTGTCTTTCCTGTTCTCTTTCTTGTGCGCGTTCATCTCTCTCAGCATCTTTTGCTTCTTTAAATTTTTGATCAGCATATTGTTCTAGCTCCTTTCCTGTGTATTGTAATTCCTTGCCTGCTTTTATGAAATCAGCTAAAGTAGCCATGTTGTTGGGTAGATTAGCTAGATTTGACAGGCACTCAAATATCTACTCACTTATTTATCTTAGATACGGCTTATTTATCTTAGATACTGCTATGTTTCTTAATCTCTGAGCACTACAAAGTGTACTCTTAGTTTATAACCTGGAAAATTTTATCCTGAAAAACAGAGCACAAAAATATGCTAATGCATCACACGCTGAAAAAGAGATGCATTATTAATCACATTGCATGCCAAATACGTTGAGTATACTCATCTTAATGTTCCAGAAAATCAGGCACAATCGTTTGGCAACTCAGGTCCCCTCGTTTGGCACTTCGGCATACACACGAGTTACTTTTCTAACCAGCTGTTGTTCACCCTGGTTCACAGAGCAGCAACAATTAACAAATTGCAAACGACATATAATTTTCGACAATTTGGTACAATCACAATGACATGCCCCCGGACAAATACAATGTAGTTTAATTAATATTAAATGTCAATGTCCTGTCTTCGTTCTAACGTTTTATGCCTTTCGTTCCTAATCTAGTTTAATCTATGGAAGTGTTGTGCAGACCAAGTCTAATTTGCATAGCCAAAAGTAGTGCCATCGCGACGGTAAACAAATAGAAAAAGTACGAAAAAAATTCAATAACTGCTTTGAAATAAATATAAATGTAATAATAATGTTTAAATAAATAAATATATTCATTCACTAACTTAAATAAACAAATAATAGTTAATATAAAGCACAGATTCAGGCGGGCAGCAGCTTGGCGATTTGTAAACAATCAGATGCTGAATGCAAATGGCGTAAAACAACTGTTTGTCAGTCGCAATACGTCAGAGGCGCAGCGCTATTTTTAGCTTGCAAAAATCGATAATGTCGCCGGCATGTGTATCGCTCCGCCATGAATCATATTTGATAATTATTCATAAACAAATAAGTAATTACATAAATAAATGAAAGAAAATAATAATATCAATACTTACAACTTCGAAGAACACATGAATATAAGTACACAATATTTCAATAAACACAAATAAACATTATTTGTCACGATAGGCACAGCTCAGCTCGCAACTTGTTCTAGTCTGCACACGTCATCAGTCACTGACACAAATTAAACCTTGTAATTCACTACTAGTAACCTTAGTCTAGAGCCGTGGGTGAGTGTATTAGCTTGAACATTTGTCCAAGCCACACTTCTGACACCACTTTAATCCTAGCCTGTCAGCAACCGATGTTTCAGGCATCATAGGATTACTTCTCTCGCACCACACAAGGAACTTGCAAGTCGTGTGAGAGGAAATGGATGATACATTTTATTGCCGTTGGCTCTTTACATTTACAAAACAGTCGCTATCAAATCACACACAAAGCCACAGAATTGCCTATCACTAGTTTCCTAACCCTATTGCTAATCTCTATCTACTTGGCTACAGAAACCCCTATCGACACTAAACGGTGCGCTCGCTAAGAAGTCAGTCCCCAGTCTGACTTTCCTACTCGCGTGGCTACACAGCACGCGGAAGGACCTTGTGCGTCCTTCGGCTTTTTGCGTGCTGTCACACTCAGCACGCTTATAGCAGCCGTCTCCTATTGAGTGGCAATCCACTTCTCCGTGGCTATCACGTAGGCGTGATTCTGCCGTGACCAAAGTACTAACTATCTGGTCGATACCTCCGTGTCTCATGAGAGAACTAGTTAATAGTCCCCCTTCCTATCACCTACCCTGCCCTCATATCGGGGCACTGTGTTACCTCTGATCTACTTGAGGTTGACCACTCTTCCCGGTGGTCTTCTAACTTGAGGCAGACCTCAGACCTCTATACTTCAGTCTTTGACACTGTACTATAAGAAGCGTGTATGGACTAAAAGCGAGCGAGCGAAAAAAAATTAAAAAAAAACATACGGAATATATGTCGTTGTTATACTTCAGAAATTCTTCACTTATTATTATGTGATATTATGTCAAGATCCGCCGCCAGGGACTGCAAAGGATCAATCTCAATACCAGATTGAAGGTTTATCTCGGTCTAGCAACTCTTCTGCATGCCCATTGGTCGCTGACATCTTGAACATATCTGGACATGCATTAAATCGTCTTTACTTCTACGTTGTGAATTTATCTTTTATCTCCTCACTCTTCAGTGCCCTTAGATTAAATGTTGTGTTTCTTGGTGAATATTTGACTTTCTTTAATTTTATATGAATATTGTTTAAGATTAATTTATGGTCGCTGTAGTTGTCTGCGCTTGGTATAGTTTTTGCGACTTTTAAGGAATTTCGAAATCTTCTGTTAATAAGAATGTAATCAATTTGATTTCTAATCTTATGATCAGGGCTCCTCCATGTACATAATTTTCGTGCTCTTTTGCCCGCTGTACAAGCCTGCAACCTCTTTCATTCTGTTCCCCTAGTCCATACTTGCTTACTACGTATCCGCCCTGTTGATTTCCAGCTTTGCATTCAAGTTACCCATTATGATATTTACTTAAGAATTCTTACAGTTCTTGAAGGATTTCTGTAAATCATTATAAAATTCATCAATGCTGTCATCACCACTGTCTGCTGATAGTCATAAACTTGTGGATCGATCACTGTCGTATTATATATGTGTCGTCCCTGGGGTGAGGGGAATCAACACCAACATTCTTTTAACCCCATATCACTATCTTGAGGATCTTCTTGATTTCTGTCCACAACACCCCGTCAGTCTCTGGATCTCTCTCTCTCTCTCTCTCTCTCTCTCTCTCTCTCTCTCTCTCTCTCTCTCTCTCTCTCTCTCTCTCTCTCTCTCTCTCTTACTACTGAACCAAGCCCCCTCTCATTCTTTTCCCAAAACACACTACACAACACTGGCTCTAACAAAAACAACAAATTAGTTTAATAGAGAAAAGTGTCATGTATGTGCAAAGTGTATGTGTAGAATGTCTGTCGTATAATCTAGTGTGTATGTAGAATCAGACCGAATAGCTCAGGAGCAAAGTCTGTTTCATCACTGTACTGGCCACACAACAGCACCATACATGATGGACAGAAGACCTCACCCAAATGATGTGTCTCTCAGGCTAAGTGTCGACTTCCTCCGATAGCTCTTGGACAATCCAGATGCTTGGTCATCAATAGTGGAAACAGTCCAATATTGATTATCAATCTAACACACACAGTGTAACTACTCTGTTCATAAAAGTTCTGTGATCAGAGAATCCTAAAAATAATGTTACTGTCACTTTGGAAAACTAAATGTTAGTATTTAATTGTTCATAGGAATTCCCCAATTGTAACACACACTGTTAATTGGTAATGATAGGAATTCACCAATTGTAACTCAAAATGTTAATTTTCCAGGTATTTATATCTACTAGTGTTCCTGGTACAGGTGTTATTGTCAGTGTCTTGATTTTACTGTGATGTAAACTATCACTCAGGAAACACACTTATATAATCATCGTTTCCTGCTCAGCAGAGGCCAGGTTCTTGCAGACCCTCTGGGTTATGGGCCCAGTGCAAAAGCCTCTCAGTAAACTCTGCCTTCAATACTCGAGCCATGACTTTCTTCTAGTTGGTGGTAAAATCTAGTGGAACCTGTTGAAGAGAGAACACACCTGGTGAGAGCAACCCGATTCCGACCTTTATTAGGTGAGTGTAGGCCACCGGCCGCACTCAGAAATATAACAGAGAACCAAACTCTGTCATAAGGCCGAGGAGCTCATCACATCGGTCTGAGTCATGGTAAGACAAGGAAAGACTAGAGGAAAAGGGCAGAAACCCAGCAGAGGCCCTACTGGAAGATCCTACCATTTGACATTTCCTCCATCCCCCCCCCCAACCATCCTCAATCTCCCTAAATATTATCCCACTACATTGTCCTTAACTCACTGAGTTAAATGATATCTCACACCAACTAGTTTAAGCTACGCGATAGGCTACTGTTGCCGACGCTCTTATAATACGTTCTATCAACGCACATTACTACACTCGATTCCTAAGAATAATCTAAGTTAGATCTATTTAATTAATTAAATACCATATAGTTATTCCTGTTTGAGATGGAGACTATGAAATCACACACTGGATAGATGTCCGCCGATATAAATCAACAATAGACACTATAGTCTCTCTCTAGAAACAAACTAGGAATATTGCACACGTCCGTAGCGCTTCACAACTTTTGGTCGACTACCTCCAAAGTTGTTTATCCAGACTGTTTTAATACTTTTGTCTGAATGACGTCACAAAACTGTCTAGACACTAGACGTCTAGAAGCTATTTTTCTCTCTCTCCGTTTCCGACTTAATGTCAACAACTGGCGGTATGTACCTTTCATCCGGGAAAGTGTCTCCTGTCTGTGATCTAGAGAACTTTTCCCCCCACAACAAAAGATCTTGCCGACTTCTACCCAGACAGTTTGTCTATCACATCAAAAGGATGGCCGCTGCCTGCAGACGTATGGCGCGACAGTCCTTCCTCGATCAACAACAGATCAAAGAATGACGGCTGCTTGCAGACGCATGGCGCGACATATTTTCATCGATCGACAACTTCAAGATTTTACGTGACAATCACGTTGACATCAAAAGGTCTTCCACTCAACTTCACCAGTAACATCTCTGTCTGATACAGTCCAATATCTTGTGATCGATTGTGATCTCTCTGTATCGATTATAATTGCTTCTCCGCGCTGTTGTTTCTCTTCACCAGAATAGATTATTCTATATTCCTCAGATGATATAATGCCCATTCCTGTCCATCTGGTCTCACATATAGCTAACAGGTTAATATTTAGTCTTCTCATTTCATTCTTAATGTTATCGAATTTTCCATCCCCACTCATAGTTCTTACATTCCAAGTTCCTACTTTCAATGTTGATACTCTTTTGCACTCAGTCGCCTGCTGACGGTCTGGAGTCATCTAGTGCACATGACTACTCCTACCGGGCGAGGCTGCTCCTATGGAGCATCCATTTACGCCGTTTCTCTGATTATCGATGAGATTGCAGTAGATGATATTCTTTGCATCCGTAAAGAAGGTAGTTTGCAATTGCTTTCCTTCCTAACAGTGACCATACTGGTCGATAACCGTAGCCATTCCCCCCCCCCCCCCCCACACCAAAAAAAGAGAGATCGTCTGCCTACCGCCATGAAGCTGGAGACCATAACCTACAACTATCTGTTTTCTGCTCTTCAATTTCATCCACCACCTGCACCCACGGCTTCACGTAACCCTGATTGGGGGACTAAACGGGTACTCCACCTTGCCCAAGGGTGTCCCGTAGGCTAGCGGAGGGAAGGAGGCGCCTTACCTTGCCTTAGATAGGGATTACTCCTACCCCGCCACCCACATAAAAACGCAATATATATATATATATATATATATATATATATATATATATATATATATATATATATATATATATATATATATATATATATATATATATATATATATCATCCTCGTTGCATATCGAACCATTCAGTCCATCAGTGCTCGGATCATTTCCTAAGTAAATCCCGCAGCGTTTAGCGGCTAACGACACCAGGTCTGTGTTGGTTTATCAATCTTCCTTGGCTTCCTGCTTAGTGGTCTTGTTTGGCCACACCTCTTTTAATTTGCTGTTCTCGCATCCTGACCATGGTTGTAGATTCACAGTCATCACTTGGTTCTTGCGAACGATGTACTTCGTAAAGCATTCAGAATGTCAGCCTGGTCCATGGCGTGTCCGTCCACCTTCCACAATATCCTTACCTGCGAGCTTGCCAGCCTGCTCATTTCCTTGTACACCTGCCTGCCCTGGCACGAAAATGAAAATAATCTTTGTCAGCCGAGACCGCTCCAGAGACAGCAACCACTCTCTTCTGATCCACCCCATCTGTATCTTCTTGAGCATGCTCTCTCTCTCTCTCTCTCTCTCTCTCTCTCTCTCTCTCTCTCTCTCCTCTCTCTCTCTCTCTCTCTCTCTCTCTCTCTCTCTATATATATATATATATATATATATATATATATATATATATATATATATATATATATATAAGAGAATGTGTGTTTGTTTGTTTGTTTGTTTTTTTTGTTGTCCTTTATGCGTTCCCGAACGGTCCATCCGATTGAGATGAAATTTTCTACAGATGTTGTTCTCACTCCGGCGGATCCAACTGAAATAGTTAGTTAGTTTAAAAACAGTTTTGTACGTAATAAAACAACATTAATTAAAATATTGCAAGGGGACTTAACTTAAGAAAAGTTATATCAAGGGACATTACTTTTAGTAGCATTGCTATATTATGTAATTTAAATAATTGTTGTATTTTTCTTAAAGTTTTATAAAATGTTTAAAGAAGTTATCTACAGTCATATGCGTTATAAACAGAGTGATAAAAACTTTAAGGCATCTTCAAAGTTTTCATAAAAATAATGCATCTATTTTAGATACGTGAAAATATTCTATACCATCTTTTTATTTCTCTTCGACATCTATACTGAATAATGTAATTTTTTTGGGAGAGAAAGTTAGTTGCATATCCTTTGAAGTACGCCGCAGTCAACCCGTCATTTATTCTGTGTTCGTGATATCTTAGCAAGTTTACGTTCAGTAGTTTCAGGTTGCCCTTTTTAGTTATTGGAATGAAGATAGTTCTCTTCCATTCTTTTGGCCATATACCATATTTCCATATCTTCTACTATATATAGTAAAAGAGAATGTTTGTGTGTGTGTGTCCTTTATGCCATCCTGAACGGTCCATCCGACTGAGATGAAATTTTGTGCAGATGTTGTTCTCACTACCACGGATCCAACTTAATTAGTTAGTTTAAAATCAACAATTTTTCCCCAAGCACGAAAGAAAAAGGCATTACGAGAGCGGGATCATCAGAAACAGACGAGCAACGGGAACGGGAGCAGGGGCCGAACGCATACTCTGTGGCCTTAGAGAAATGTATTTGAATGTATAATGACAACTTATATGAATTGTGAGACGCTCCCCGTCAGGGGCTGGGCGAAGCCAGGCCGGGTCGTCTAGTGTGTGTGTGTGTGTGTGTGTATATATATAAAATGTTGCATATCCCTTACATGATGTTGCAGTTAACACCAGCATTTTTCATCTGCTGTTGATGTACTAGGCAAGTTTTACGTTCAGTAGTTTGCCATTGCTTTCTGAACTACCGGCTCATATAACCCCGTAAGTTACCAGATCTGCGCGATCCGCTGCTGAATCTCGCGCAGCTGTTTTCCCCACGAGGTTATACGGGATTACGAACAACGCCGTTGACTCCTTGGCCAGGGAGACTGGCGTATATATATATATATATATATATATATATATATATATATAATATATATATATTTACAAAGGAATGCACGATATAATATACATTGAAGTTATAGAAGAACAGTTTGGTTTTCTAAAGAAAAGTGGAAATCAATATTTTGTTTATTTTTTGAACATATTGCCGTTCCAAGTTTTGTTTTCACGCTCTGTGGAGTTCATGCAATACAAAGGGTAAAAACAAAACTTGGACCGCCAATATTAAAAAAACACCCAGAGTCATTAAAAATACACCCTGTACAACAGAAACAAATGAAAACGGTTTAGGATTTATAAAATTGACTTGGGCTTCTATGTCTAGTGAGTACCATTACATGTCGTGGGAAGTAAAGGCATTTGGCATGCTATTGATCACATCCTCTATCGAGGTCCAATGGGTCTGTACAAAATATGGAACTAACACCATATACCCAAATACGGCCCATGGCATGAGATAGAGTCATTTACTTACTTATTTTACAACCCGCCTCGTGGGTTTAAAAAAGATACAGATAGTCCCATAGTAGATAATGCCGAAGGGATGTTAGGCCTAAATAAATTCTAGTCCACAACATATGAGGTGTGGTGGTCGTTTCATGTTCTGGTCCAGGGGTGGGCAAACTATGGCCCGCGGGCCGCATGCGGCCAGCCAAGTGATATTATGCGGCCCGCGAGGGCATTTAGAAATAAAAATTTGTAATTCGTTTATAAGTTATTTTGTTGAATTTTACAACATTTCGTGTACCGTTATGATGAAGTGTCAATAACAACGTAAGATTGAAGATGAATGCCGTGTTTTTAATGATGAATGGACAACTAAGTACTGTTTTATAAAAGTTTGTAGCAAATCAGTTTGCTTGTTGTGTCGTGAGACAGTGTCTGTCTTCAAGGACATTTTCACACTAAACATTCCGATTTCGGATACAATTTAACGACCGAAGAGAAGGTAAGGAAATGCCTTGAGTTGGTGAAAAATTTGGAGAAACAGGAAACTGTTTTCACTAAACAGTCTTCAATTCAAGATGCTGCAACTGAAGCTAGTCTTGTGCTGTCACACAGAATTGTAAAACAGAACAAGCCATTTTCTGATGGCGAGTTCATCAAGGAATGTTTGCTAGATGCAGGCAAACATTATGTGTCCAAAACAAAACAAAAAAAACCAGATTTGACAACATTACTTTATCAAGGAGACCTGTGGTCAGACGTGTTGACAAGATCAGTGACAATTTGATGCATAAACTTCAAGATGCAAGTAAACAATTTTCGTGGTACTCTCTTGCATTGGATGATAGTACCATGTACATGATACTGCCCAATTATTGACATTTATACGTGGAATAAACACTTCTTTCAAACTCAATGAAGAGTTACTGAATGTTGAGTCACTTAGAGACACAACCACAGGCCATGATATATTCAATGCTGTTACTAACTGTATTGCAAGAACTGGGTTGGATTGGAACAAGACGGCAAGTGTTTTTACTGACGGAGCTCGTGCTTTGACTGGAAAAAATGTAGGTCTGGTAAAGTTGATAAGTGATAAGATTAAAGCAGAATATCCAGATCACACATTATTACCACTCCACTGTGTGATTCATCAAGAAAGTCTGTGTAAAACTGTTGTGAATATCAAGCATGATATTGCCCCAGTTGTCAGTGTCATCATTCTCATCAGATCAAGAGGACTTAACCACAGACAGTTCAAGTCATTACTTGACGATTTAGAAACTGAACATTCCGATGTCCTGAACCACACCAATGTTCGATGGCTGAGTCTCGGCAAGGTGTTGAGGCGAGTGTGGGAACTCAGAGAAGAAATAGTGATGTTCCTAGAGATGAAGGGCATTGCATGTGACTTTAATACTAACATTGCCAATAAAGAGTGGCAGTTAGACTTTATGTTTGCCATTGAAATTATGGAAAAGTTAAATGAACTGAATGTCAAACTTCAGGGCAATGGTGTGTTTGCACATGAATTGTATGTACATGTAAAATCATGTCAGGCAAAACTCTCACTGTTCTCCAGACAAGCAAGTGAAAAGAGATGTTGTCACTTCCCTTTGCTGAAACAAGAAACCATTTCTGGTGAAATGACTGAAAAATACAAAGCTCAATTAGATGCTTTGATTGAAGAATTTGGATGGAGATTCCAAGATTTCAAGAAATTAGAGCCATAGTTCAATATTATCTTTTCACCTTTAGTGCAGAAGCTGATACAGCCACAGAGGACATACAGTTGGAGCTGCTTCTTGACTTACAAGCAGATCATGATCTGAAAGAGAAATTCAAGACTCAAGGTTTGCTGGATTTCTATGGATCTTTATCACAAGAATCATTTCCCAACTTGAAAAACTTTGCAGCCAAACTTTTATCATTATTTGGATCAACGTACATTTGCGAACAAGCAGTCTCTTGCTCGAAGATCAACAAATCTAAGAATAGGTTCTTTATTGTTCGGACTTGCATGCTGTTATGCGAAATTTCAACAAGTAAAAGTTTGCTCCAGATTTCAAGAATATTGTCAAAAAATGCAAGCAGTTACATACATCTTATTAGAAATCAACAACTGTAGTGACAATTGTAGTTTCTGGTGTGTCTAAATTAAAGCCGTTGATAGAATTAATATAGAATATTTGTTGTACTAACAAGTTGTAAAATCGTGTTAACAAATTAGTAAAAGTTTTTGTCCATATTGTCAAATTATAATGTTTAAGTGTATTTAAGTGTATAAGTAAAATAAAATTGCAATAATTATTATTATACTGCTTAATAACTTATAAATAATGAATAATTACTTATGTGATAGGTTGCTGTAAACAAAATTGATATATATATATATATATATAATATATATATATATATATATATATATATATATATATATATATATGCGGCCCGCCAATAGCTTTACATTTGTCAATGCGGCCCTCCGCACGAAAAGTTTGCCCACCCCTGTTCTGGTCGATTCTCCCTTCCGGACAATTCCAAGAAGGTTCGAAAACATTGTCTAATATCCGTTTCTATGAGGCTAGATAGACATCGCCAGCCTCCGTGGCAACGGACTTACGGACACGATTCGTAAGCTCTCGTACCTGCGTTCGAAACACAGCTGCGACCTATTTGGCAGAAGACCGCATTGCGCTGGGTTTTAACGAGTTGGTATGGGAACCGGTCGTTCAGAGTTCGATGGCAAACTACTGAACATTAAAATGCTGGTGTTGACAGCGATGTCATGTAAAAAGGATATGAAAAAAAAGATAGACATCAGGGCCGAGACGTACTGGTCAGACAAAAGTAACTCTGCCTCTGAATTGGATAAATCAAAACATTGAATTTGACGCATTAGTTAATCAATAGATCACATACATGTTAACATGTTTTCGTCATGTAAGGTACAACCGACCGATACATGGTGTTAGTACTGTTAGGCCTCGATTAGGACGTGCTAATGGAGAAAAAAAAATATTTTTAAAGGTTTATGTGACCTAATTTGTCTGTGTTTGTGCGAGGCCGTCCAGTATAAGTGGGCTAGGTCAGACGTATTAACCTGTAATCTCTGAAACGAGGCTGAAAGTAGCCTGCTTTCAGCGACATTAGATCTTTCATCTTCTGTATGCTGGAAAGGAACGGACTCTTCTAGCAGTTTCATCCGTTCATCAAGTGAATGCTGGAACATGAAAGGACTTATCTGGCAGTGCCATCAGTTTACAAAGTGGTTGCCAGAAAAAGAACGGACTCAGACGATGTTTTCTGTTTATCGAGAAGTAGTTACCAAACAACAAACACATGACAACTATTTACAAGTCTACAAGTATACATACTTTATTCCTTACTGAAATATGCTTATGAACACTGCAGTTAATGAAGATAGAAACCGAAATGCTACGAAATAATAAAATTATACATATGTAGAAGGCGGAAAGCACCACATAAATATCATAAATGTCCGAAGAATTTGGATGAACAGACAACATCTATTATCCTGTTCAACTCAAGCGTAGTCCAAACACGTGCTACAACTCGTACTTCTAGTCGTCGCGACTACTGGGGCGTGCACTGGACTGAATAGCGACTACTGGGGCGTGCACTGGACTGATAGGAATGGCCAAAAATGATTTCAACGGCATGAATCAGTATTAACATCTAGAGAGATAATAACTCATTAAAAATGAGAAATGGTCAAATGCTCGTACACATTCACCGCTACTGTATGGCGCGGAAGCCTTGACATTGAAACAGCATCTAGAAACTGTCCCATAGAAACCCTGGAGATGTGGATATACAGACGGAATATGTCGTATTTTCATGGAAACAAAAACAATCAAATGCAGAGGTTCTAGAAAAATTGGGAAGGCTTAGGAGAGTTTGATAAAAGAATAAAAGGGAGGCAAGTGAAATATTTCGGCCACGTTAAAAAGACATGATACTCTATAAAACACATACTGGAGGGCAAGGTGAGGGCAGTGCGCAAAAGTTAGACATCGATGCAAGTGGGAAAATAACATCAATAGATGGACGAACATAGACTGACAGAATGTACAGTCAGGCGAGAGACAGACGTGTTTGGAGATCCATTGCAGCCAACCTTCATGTGGAGGACTGAACCTGATTGATTGATTGACTGGACTGAATTTGCGTGCGATTAGCTTTCCATATTACCAGTGTCCCTCGTCACCAGGCGAATCCACTCCTAAGGTATTTGTAATTTACGTCCCCAAGTCAAAGACTCGTGATTTTAGGCTAGCTGACCGGTGTAGGGGTTGAACCAGCTACCTCGGCTTCAGCATACCTAAGTTTAAGAGTGAGCATTCTTACCAATTCTGCCATGTTGACCTCCTCTCAAATAAAATAAAACGCGTCATCCAAGTAGCCTGCCCTGTGCAGAACCTCTTTCCTTAGTAAGCCGCATATCCCGTCTCTGTTCACATGGGGAGTTTAAAGGCGCGAAGCTCAACTTCATAGCACCGGGGTGTATCCCACATGACTCGGTCTCTTTCCACAGAGTGGCCTACAGAAAGTGTCGCACAGAGCACGAAAACAGTAGCTTCAGCGTCGAACATCCGCCAGTCTCCATGAAAACTGCACCCGTGAACCGTACAACCACAGTGTCCTGTCACTCTTGCTGCCATGTATAAATTATCCATTCCTGTCCCTCTTGCTACCGTGTGTAAATTATCTATTCCTGTCACTCTTGCTGCCATGTGTAAATTATCTATTCCTGTCACTCTTGCTGCCATGTGTAAATTATCTATTCCTGTCACTCTTGCTGCCATGTGTAAATTATCTATTCCTGTCACTCTTGCTGCCATGTGTAAATTATCTATTCCTGTCACTCTTGCTGCCGTGTGTAAATTATCTATTCCTGTCATTCTTGCTGCCTTGTGTAAATTATCTGTTCCTGTCACTCTTGCTGCCTTGTGTAAATTATCTATCGCATCTGGAATCCATCTACGTTTTAATATCCCCCTTTCTACCTTCCGGGTACATTTTCCTCCATAATGATCTTTTCTAGAGTTCATGTCGTTTTGCATGTCCGAAACGTTTAATTTTCCTCATTTCTGTTCGTCTTAATAACCAATTGCCTTCAATATTGAGTTCCTGTTAGATAAAATTCGGTCTTCTGCTTTGTTTCCATGATTCATAAGCAAGGGATGTTTGTGTGTGCGGTCTCTCCCTTTGAACTTGAGTGTAGTTCACGAACGTGCTATTTCTACTTTTAAGGTACTACTATTGAGAGCAATGGACTGATTTTGCGTGAAGGCTAGCTTTCCCTGTTACCAGTGTCCCTTGCCACCAGGTGAAGCCTCTCCTATTACTGAGGTGACAAATAAGAGATCAGCACGATCTCGTATCTTGACCAGTTTAAATGTGTATGATGCATGGACAGTTACAGCTTGAGTATATCGGATGCGTATGATTCATGGACAGTTACCTCTTGCGGAAATCGAATGTGTATGATTCATGGACAGTTATAGCTTGAGTAGATCGGATGTGTATGATTCATGGACAGTTATAGCTTGGGTAGATCGGATGTGTATGATTCATGGACCCCGGAAAAAAGCCGAAGGAAGGTAAGGAAATGCCCTTGAGTTGGTGAAAAAATTTGGAGAAACAGAAAACTGTTTTCTCACTAAACAGTCTTCAATTCAAGATGCTGCAACTGAAGCTAGTCTTGTGCTGTCTACACAGAATTGTAAAACAGAACAAGCCATTTTCTGATGGCGAGTTCATCAAGGAATGTTTGCTAGATGCAGGCAAACATTATGTCCAAAACAAAACAAAAAACCAGATTTGACAACATTACTTTATCAAGGAGAACCTGTGGTCAGACGTGTTGACAAGATCAGTGACAATTTGATGCATAAACTTTCAAGATGCAAGTAAACAATTTTTCGTGGTACTCTCTTGCATTGGATGAGAGTACCAATGTACATGATACTGCCCAATTATTGACATTTATACGTGGAATAAACACTTCTTTCAAACTCAATGAAGAGTTACTGAATGTTGAGTCACTTAGAGACACAACCACAGGCCATGATATATTCAATGCTGTTACTAACTGTATTGCAAGAACTGGGTTGGATTGGAACAAGACGGCAAGTGTTTTTACTGACGGAGCTCGTGCTTTGACTGGAAAAAATGTAGGTCTGGTAAAGTTGATAAGTGATAAGATTAAAGCAGAATATCCAGATCACACATTATTACCACTCCACTGTGTGATTCATCAAGAATGTCTGTGTAAAACTGTTGTGAATATCAAGCATGATATTGCCCCAGTTGTCAGTGTGTCATCATTTCTCATCAGATCAAGAGGACTTAACCACAGACAGTTCAAGTCATTACTTGACGAATTTAGAAACTGAACATTCCGATGTCCCTGAACCACACACCAATGTTCGATGGCTGAGTCTCGGCAAGGTGTTGAGGCGAGTGTGGGAACTCAGAGAAGAAATAGTGATGTTCCTAGAGATGAAGGGCATTGCATGTGACTTTAATACTAACATTGCCAATAAAGAGTGGCAGTTAGACTTTATGTTTGCCATTGAAATTATGGAAAAGTTAAATGAACTGAATGTCAAACTTCAGGGCAATGGTGTGTTTGCACATGAATTGTATGTACATGTAAAATCATGTCAGGCAAAACTCTCACTGTTCTCCAGACAAGCAAGTGAAAAGAGATGTTGTCACTTCCCTTTGCTGAAACAAGAAACCATTTCTGGTGAAATGACTGAAAAATACAAAGCTCAATTAGATGCTTTGATTGAAGAATTTGGATGGAGATTCCAAGATTTCAAGAAATTAGAGCCATAGTTCAATATTATCTTTTCACCTTTTAGTGCAGAAGCTGATACAGCCACAGAGGACATACAGTTGGAGCTGCTTCTTGACTTACAAGCAGATCATGATCTGAAAGAGAAATTCAAGACTCAAGGTTTGCTGGATTTCTATGGATCTTTATCACAAGAATCATTTCCCAACTTGAAAAACTTTGCAGCCAAACTTTTATCATTATTTGGATCAACGTACATTTGCGAACAAGCAGTCTCTTGCTCGAAGATCAACAAATCTAAGAATAGGTCTTTATTGTCGGACTTGCATGCTGTTATGCGAATTTCAACAAGTAAATTTGCTCCAGATTTCAAGAATATTGTCAAAAAATGCAAGCAGTTACATACATCTTATTAGAAATCAACAACTGTAGTGACAATGTAGTTTCTGTGTGTCTAAATTAAAGCCGTTGATAGATAATATAGAATATTTGTTGTACTAACAAGTTGTAAAATCGTGTTAACAAATTAGTAAAAGTTTTTGTCCATATTGTCAAATATAATGTTTAAGTGTATTTAAGTGTATAAGTAAAATAAAATTGCAATAATTAGTTATTTATACTGCTTAATAACTTATAAATAATGAATAATTACTTATTGTGATAGGTTGCTGTAAAAAAAATTGATATATATATATATATATATAATATATATATATATATATATATATATATATATATATATATATATGCGGCCCGCCAATAGCTTTACATTTGTCAATGCGGCCCTCCGCACGAAAAGTTTGCCCACCCCTGTTCTGGTCGATTCTCCCTTCCGGACAATTCCAAGAAGGTTAGAAAAAATTGTCTAATATCCGTTTCTATGAGGCTAGATAGACATCGCCAGACTCCGTGGCAACGGATTTACGGACACGATATCGTAAGCTCTCGTACCTGCGTTCGAAATACAGCTGCGACCTATTGGCAGAAGACCGCGTTGCGCTGGGTTTTAACGAGTTGGTATGGGAACCGGTCGTTCAGAGTTCAATGGCAAACTACTGAACATTAAAATGCTGGTGTTGACAGCGATGTCCTGTAAAAAGGATATGAAAAAAAAGATAGACGTCAGGGCCGAGACGTACTGGTCAGACAAAAGTAAAACTGCCTCTGAATTGGATAAATCAAAACATTGAATTTGACGCATTAGTTAATCAATAGATCACATACATGTTAACATGTTTTCGTCATGTAAGGTACAACCGACCGATATATGGTGTTAGGCCTCGTATAGGACGTGCTAATGGAGGGGAAAAAAATATTTTTAAAGGTTTATGTGACCTAATTTGTCTGTGTTTGTGCGAGGCCGTCCAGTATAAGTGGGCTAGGTCAGACGCATTAACCTGTAATCTCTGAAACGAGGCTGAAAGTAGCCTGCTTTCAGCGACATTAGATCTTTCATCTTCTGTATGCTGGAAAGGAACGGACTCTTCTAGCAGTTTCATCCGTTCATCAAGTGAATGCTGGAACATGAAAGGACTCATCTGGCAGTGCCATCAGTTTAAAAAGTGGTTACCAGAAAAAGAACGGACTCAGACGATGTTTTCTGTTTATCGAGAAGTAGTTACCAAACAACAAACACATGGCAACTATTTGCAAGTCTACAAGTATACATACATTATTCCTTACTGAAATATGCTTATGAACACTGCCGTTAATGAAGATAGAAACCGAAATGCTACGAAATAATAAAAGTATAAATATGTAGAAGGCGGAAAGCACCACATAAATATCATAATGTCAGAAGAATTTGGATGAACAGACAACATCTATTATCCTGTTCAACTCAAGCGTAGTCCAAACACGTGCTACAACTCGTACTTCTAGTCGTCGCGACTACTGGGGCGTGCACTGGACTGAATAGCGACTACTGGGGCGTGCACTGGACTGAATAGGAATGGCCAAAAATGATTTCAACGGCATGAAATCAGTATTAACATCTAGAGAGATTAATAACTCATTAAAAATGAAAATTGTCAAATGCTACGTACATTCACCGCTACTGTATGGCGCGGAAGCCTGGACATTGAACAAGCATCTAGAACGTCCCATAGAAACCCTGGAGATGTGGATATACAGACGAATATGTCGTATTTCATGGAAACAAAAACAATCAAATGCAGAGGTTCTAGAAAAATTGGGAAGGATTAGAGAGTTGATAAAAGAAATAAAGAGGAGGCAAGTGAAATATTTCGGCCACGTTAAAAGACATGATACTCTTATAAAAAACATACTGGAGGGCAAGGTTGAGGGCAAGTGAGCAAAAGTTAGACATCGATGCAAGTGGGAAGATAACATCAATAGATGGACGAACATCAGCCTGACAGAATGTACAGTCAGGGCGAGAGACAGACTGTGTTTGAGATCCATTGCAGCCAACTTTCATTGTGGAGACGGAACCTGATTGATTGATTGACTGGACTGAATTTGCGTGCGATTAGCTTTCCATATTACCAGTGTCCCTCGTCACCAGGCGAATCCACTCCTAAGGTATTTGTAATTTACGTCCCCAAGTCAAAGACTCATGATTTTAGGCTAGCTGACCGGTGTAGGGGTTGAACCAGCTACCTCGGCTTCAGCATACCTAAGTTTAAGAGTGAGCATTCTTACCAATTCTGCCATGTTGACCTCCTCTCAAATAAAATAAAACGCGTCATCCAAGTAGCCTGCCCTGTGCAGAACCTCTTTCCTTAGTAAGCCGCATATCCCGTCTCTGTTCACATGGGGAGTTTAAAGGCGCGAAGCTCAACTTCATAGCACCGGGGTGTATCCCACATGACTCGGTCTCTTTCCACAGAGTGGCCTACAGAAAGTGTCGCACAGAGCACGAAAACAGTAGCTTCAGCGTCGAACATCCGCCAGTCTCCATGAAAACTGCACCCGTGAACCGTACAACCACAGTGTCCTGTCACTCTTGCTGCCATGTATAAATTATCCATTCCTGTCCCTCTTGCTACCGTGTGTAAATTATCTATTCCTGTCACTCTTGCTGCCATGTGTAAATTATCTATTCCTGTCACTCTTGCTGCCATGTGTAAATTATCTATTCCTGTCACTCTTGCTGCCATGTGTAAATTATCTATTCCTGTCACTCTTGCTGCCATTTGTAAATTATCTATTCCTGTCACTCTTGCTGCCGTGTGTAAATTATCTATTCCTGTCATTCTTGCTGCCTTGTGTAAATTATCTGTTCCTGTCACTCTTGCTTCCTTGTGTAAATTATCTATCGCATCTGGAATCCATCTACGTTTTGTATCCCCCTTTCTACCTTCCGGGTACATTTTCCTCCATAATGATCTTTTCTAGAGTTCATGTCGTTTTGCATGTCCGAAATTTTCCTCATTTCTGTTCGTCTTAATAACCAATTGCCTTCAATATTGAGTTCCTGTTAGATAAAATTCGGTCTTCTGCTTTGTTTCCATGATTCATAAGCAAGGGATGTTTGTGTGTGCGGTCTCTCCCTTTGAACTTGAGTGTAGTTCACGAACGTGCTATTTCTACTTTTAAGGTACTACTATTGAGAGCAATGGACTGATTTTGCGTGAAGGCTAGCTTTCCCTGTTACCAGTGTCCCTTGCCACCAGGTGAAGCCTCTCCTATTACTGAGGTGACAAATAGGAATCTTGACCAGTTTAAATGTGTATGATGCATGGACAGTTACAGCTTGAGTATATCGGATGCGTATGATTCATGGACAGTTACCTCTTGCGGAGATCGAATGTGTATGATTCATGGACAGTTACAGCTTGAGTAGATCGGATGTGTATGATTCATGGACAGTTATAGCTTGGGTAGATCGGATGTGTATGATTCATGGACAGTTACAGCTTGAAAGGATCGGGTGTGTATGATTCATGGTCAGTTACAGCTTGAGTAGATCGGATGCGTATGATTTATGGATAGTTACCTCTTGCGGAGATCGAATGTGTATGATTCATGGACAGTTACAGCTTGGGTAGATCGGATGTGTATAATTCATGGACAGTTACAGATTGGGTAGATCGGATGTGTATGATTCATGGACAGTTACAGCTTGAAAGGATCGGGTGTGTATGATTCATGGTCAGTTACAGCTTGAGTAGATCGGATGCGTATGATTCATGGACAGTTACCTCTTGCGGAGATCGAATGTGTATGATTCATGGACAGTTACAGCTTGAGTAGATCGGATGCGTATGATTCATGGACAGTTACCTCTTGCGGAGATCGAATGTGTATGATTCATGGACAGTTACCTCTTGCGGAGATCGGATGTGTATGATTCATGGACAATTACCTCTTGCGGAGATCGAATGTGTATGATTCATGGACAGTTACAGCTTGGGGAGATCGGATGTGTATAATTCATGGACAGTTACAGCTTGGGGAGATCGGATGTGTATGATTCATGGACAGTTACAGCTTGGGGAGATCGAATGCGTATGATTCATGGACAGTTACCTCTTGCGGAGATCGAATGTGTATGATTCATGGACAGTTACCTCTTGCGGAGATCGGATGTGTATGATTCATGGACAGTTACCTCTTGCGGAGATCGGATGTGTATGATTCATGGACAGTTACAGCTTGGGAAAATCGAATGTGTATGATTCATGGACAGTTACAGCTTGGTGAGATCGGATGTGTATGATTCATGGACAGTTACAGCTTGGGGAGATCTATTGTGTATGATTCATAGACAGTTACAGCATGGGGATATCGGATGTGTATGATTCATGGACAGTTACAGCTTGGGGAGATCGGATGTGTATGATTCATGGACAGTTATAGCTTGGGGAGATCGGATGTGTATGATTCATGGACAGTTACAGCTTGGGGATATCGGATGTGTGTGATTCATGAACAGTTACAGCTTGGAGAGATCGGATGTGTATAATTCATAGACAGTTACAGCTTGGGGAGGTCGAATGTGTATGATTCATGGACAGTTACAGCTTGGGGAGATCGGATGTATATGATTCATGGACAGCTACAATTTGGGGAGATAGGATGTATATTTTTCATGGACAATTACAGCTTAGGGAGATCGGATGTGTAGGATTCATGGACAGCTAAGGCTTGGAGTATATGGACAGTTAAAAACAATAATTGGCAAGGAAAATTGAGAAAATGCATTATAATTTTAATGATAGTTCATAAAGACTAAACAAGATATTGTTTGCTTATTCCATTATGGCAAACTACCTTTACGAGAGCCGCAACAGTGTAGTGACTAGACGCTCAACTGTCGCCCGATGGTCTTAGGTTCGAATCAGCATCGAGGCGAAGTTTTACAATTGACCTGGGCTCCCAGTTCAAACCTGAGTAAACTGGTACCAGGAAATGCATTCGGAACTAAAGGAGGCCGGTGTGATACTGACCACCTTACTAATCGATGTGTCTAACAACATACACCCCAAAAAAGTCCTCTACTAACTATCACTACCACTGCTGGTATGTGTCTGGGCAGTATTTTCTTCCAGTCAGAGAAATAAAGGTCGTTTGCCCAAACAGTCGCAGTGGAGTTCACAGGTTAGGATTTCTGTTAAAATGCCAGAGCCTTACCGAGTATCAAGCAGACATCCCACGGTGTGTGAGGCGGTCATTCCTAACGCCTCGACCAGTCAGTGCTTAGATAGGATATTAGCTGTTTGAAGACAATGCAATTTGAGACATTCTTGTAGATGGCTAGAGGCAAGATATTAGGTGCATGAAAACAAGGCAATTTGAAAAAGACGTTATTGCAATTGGGTACAGGGAAGACGTTAGCATACGAAAACAATGCAATTTGATACAGAAATTCACGTGGCTGGGTACAAATGAATGTATTCCCTTAGTGAATTTAAACACAGAAGCCACAAGTTTGATGTAGGGCAAGATATTGACCATGCGAAAGCAACACAAATTCAGAAACTGAAATTCTTGTAATTGGATACAGG
The DNA here is from genome assembly GCA_014155875.1 of Cepaea nemoralis. Classification (NCBI taxonomy): domain Eukaryota; kingdom Metazoa; phylum Mollusca; class Gastropoda; order Stylommatophora; family Helicidae; genus Cepaea; species Cepaea nemoralis. The sequence goes on from JACEFZ010020405.1 coordinate 115,017, forward strand.
CAAAACATTAAAGTTAGCTGCATGTCCTTTTCAAAGGACATCGTAGTAAATCCCTGCATTTAGTTTGCGGTTAGTTATTTTCTAAGCAATTTTATGTTCAGTAGTTTGTCAGTGCCTTCTTAACGACCAACGTTCGTACTTTTGTGAAAATCAACGCAAAGTGGTCTGCTCTCAAATCGCCTGCGGCTGACTTCGAACCCAGTATGCCAGAATCTGAAACTCCGTTCACTAGCCCTAAGCTACATACACGTACAGGCATAACCTTAGCGATATTAAAACAATGAAGTTTTAGAAAGGCATGTTTGTAGTTGGTTACAGGCAAGATAATAGTTATATCATAACAATATAATTTGAGAACGAAATTCACCGAGTTGGCTTTAAAAATGTTGCATATTCAGTGCATAACTTTGTAATTAACTTCATGTTGATTTTGCAGAAAACTTTACTGACGCCGAAGGGGAAAATAAGCAGGATATATATAATATATACTCTTCCTTATGGTGATATGAAGTAAAGACCGCAACACTGACCATGTTCGGGCCAAAGAAGTGAAAAAGAGTAAAAATAGAAAAGAAAAAAATTAACTCTAACTGCTCCAAATCACAAGAAAAGGGAAAGTAACTAGGAATACGACTTCAGTATTCTGGAGACAGGAACAAGAACTATTGTTGATGTTCAAACAGAAACAATCATGTTCATACTCAGACAATAATACACTCAACTTATTCCGCTGACTCAATAAGGTTTTAGTTTTAGGTGGCAAACTCTTAATTTCCACCGTACTAAATCTTACTATCTCTCTCACACATGATAATACTTTATGAATATGTATGTCTTCACCCTGAAACTTTATTAATTCTTCAGGGGAATACAGCGGTAATTATAACATTGGAACATTAAATAAAGGTTTATTCTGTCCATCTCCTGTTACTATTTCTTCTACTCTAATGGTATCGACTCAGGACAGACTGATGTAGTAGCTATGTAACTGATTGGAATGTCAGCATTCTAATTTGATCTTCATGGTGCTTCAAAAGGATAGCGAGATAAATCATCTGCATTCCCATTAGGGTGGCCTGGTTTGTGCTTAATGGTATAGTCAAACATTGACATCTGTGCCACCCATCTCTGCACAATGGTACCCAACTTGCCTTCTGCCATAAGTCAAAATTCCTACTATATGTGAAAAATCCTACCTTGGTACTCAAAAGATAGCATCTAAACTTTTCAGACATGGCTTATATCTGACCAAGCATTTCAAGCTTCGAGCTACATTTTGCATTTCGCTCGGAGGTGCGTAGCGTACGGCTAGCCTAAGCTAGAACTCTTTTTCTACCTGCCTGAACCTGAGAGATCACTTCACCCAAGCCCTAGTATGAAACACCCACTTCCAATAAGAAATGCAAAGTATGGGAAGCCTAACATTAGCTTTGTAGTTTGCTGCTGCTTTCTGGACGAGAAGTTAGACAGGCAAGACGTTAGCTGTATGAAAACAATTCATTTTGTGTAGTTGGGTACATGTAAGATATTAGCTGTATGAAAACAAGGCAACTGGAGAAAGACACACTCGTAAGTTCGGTACCGGAAAGATATTTGCTGTATGCAAAACAAGGCAGTTTGAGACACAAATTTGTCTAGTTGGATACAGGCAAGGTATTATCTGTATGAAAACAAGGCAATTTGAGAAAGACATTCTTGTAGTAGGGTACAGGCAACATCATCAAAAACCTGAAGACTGGAAGTACATAGCGAAGCTCGGTGGTCGTTTGGAGATGAAAGGTTCGAATACTGGTGTACGTACAGCTTCCAGTATTTACTGTGTCTAGTTAGTTAGTTAGTCTTTCCTCTTGAGCCTAAGGCGGCGCATAGGGCAGAAGTCCTGTCTCTCCATGCTTGGCGGTTCGCTGCTACCTGTTGTAGATCTTGGATATTTACTTGGCCATTGAATGAGCCTTCTCTAATGATGGTTCTACGCAGGGTCTCTCTTGGTCTTCCCCGTTTTCTTTTCCCTACTGGTGACCATATGAGGGCTTGGTAGGGGAGTCTTGACTTGTCCATTCTGAGTACATGGCCGATGTAGTTCCAACGGCGTCTTCTTATGAAATTGGATACTGTATCTTGCTTAGTCTCTTGTCTTATTTGCGAATTGGTTCTGAAGTCTGTCCAGTGGATGTTTAGAAGTCTTCTAAGACATTTGTTCTCAAAATTGTCTAATTTTTTATCTAAAGCTACCGTTGATTTCCAACTTTCACATCCATACGTTAACACTGGAATCACACAAGAGTTGAAGATTTAAGTTTTGTGTGTTTGCTGAGTGTCTTTGACTTCCAGATGTTTGGCAGTTTATTGAAGGCACTAGATGCCAGTGCGATTCTAGATGATATTTCTGGTGTTGAGTCCCCTGTAGATGTCATTTTGCTTCCTAGGTATGTAAAGCTGTTGACTTTTTCAAGAACGTAGCTGTTAAATTTGGTGTCATCTGAACTGTTGGTAAGATCAATAGTCTTTGTTTTTGTGGTGTCAATTTGGAGACCAATTTGCTCTGAAACATTTTGGAGGTGGTTTATTTTCTCTTGGGCATCAGGGTGTGTTGAACTCAAAAGCACTATGTCGTCGGCAAAGTCCAGGTCTTCTAGAATTTTGTCAACCCAATGGATACCCATATTTGTGTTGTTTGTGCATTTGCGCATGACCCAATCGATAGCTATTCCAAAAAGCATCGGTGATAAGACACAACCCTGTTTCACTCCTGTTTCGACTGAGAACCAGTCAGAGTTGCCTGTTTCTGTTCTTACGCAGCAACGTGTTTCTTTGTAGAAAGATTTTATGACGTTGGTATATTTGGTAGGAAAACCATAGATGTTAAGTAGATTCCAAAGTGAAGGACGGTGGATACTGTCGAAGGCTTTTTGAAAGTCGACAAAGTTGGTGATTAATTTCGACTGGAATTCTACGGAGTCTTCAATGATTATTCTGAGGGTGAAAATGTGGCTCGGTACACTGTGTCTAGTGTGTTAACGAAAATCAATATCTTCTCTTTAACTTCGGTGAATACACATCAATATCTGCGAATGTATTTTTACATTCAGTTTGATAAACCTTAACAGTTGCCCAACAACAGACATTTCTAGGAAAGAAGCAACTGAATAGAAGCTAAGTGAACGGGTAGGAAAAGCGTAGCTATGTTGAAAAGAAGTAGTTAGACAAGTGAAAGTAACTGAATAGAAGCTAGGTGAATGGGTAGGAAGAATGTAGTTATATTGAAAAGAAGTAATTAGACAAGAAAAAGTAATTGAATACAAGCTATGTGAACCGGTAGAAGAAATGTAGTTATGTTGTAAAGAAGTTAGTTAGTTAGTTAGTTAGTTAGTCGACAGATCATCCTCGTTGCACATCGAACCATTCAGTCCATAAGTGCTCGGATCCCCTCCTCAGCAAATCCCGCAGCGTGTAGCGGCTAACGACGCCAGTTCTGTGTAGGTTTATCAATCTTCTTTGGCTTCCTGCGTAGTGTTCTTGTTTGGCCATCCCTCTTTTAATTTGCTGCTCCCGCAGTCTGGCCATTGTTGTAGATTCACAGTCATCACTTGGTTCTCGCAAAAGTCTCACTTCTCGTAGAGCATTCAGAATGTCAGCCTGGTCCATGGCGCGTCCGCCCTCCACAGTAGCCTCACCTGCGAGCTTGTCAGCCCGCTCATTTCCTTGTACTCCCGCATGCCCTGGCACGAAGATGAAACTAATCTTTGCCAGCCGAGACCGCTTCAGAGGCAGCAACCATTCTCTTCGGATCGACCCCTCCTCTATCCTCTTGATCATGTTCATTGAGTCGCTAAGGAAACAAGCCCTAGTGAATGTCTGTGTCTCGAGCCATGTTATTGCTTTACTTACTGCCATGACTTCCATGGTCAGGCTACTTGTGGTTTCAGTGAAAGCACCAGAGTCCTCCTTCACAATTCTCCCTCCGGCCCGAGCTGTAAAGGCCCATGAGCTTCTCACATGTCGGACGACCGACCCATCTGTGTAGATGACCGTGTCACCGTCTAGCGAATTCTCGAAAATCAACGCTTGTACTTCAGCCTCAACAGCAGCCGGATTTTCTTGTCTGCATTTTCTATCTAGTTGGATGCAAACTGAAAAGGATGTGCAGAAGTCTGTTGGCACTTGCACACACTCCTCGCCAGGTTCTAAGTCCTCAAGTGAACACACCTGTTGAAGAATGTCTTCGGCTTGACCCATCCACGACCGTCCTCTTTTTAACCTGCTGCCCTTCACCTTCCTAATTTCACTATGCAGTGGATGTTGTGTGTTTGCGTTAATTCTGAGGTAGGCGCGTGCCCTGCAAACTTGTATTCTGTCTTCAATGGTTGGAAAATCAAGAAGGTAGCGCATCGCCCTGCATGCTGTATCTCTTGTACATCCAAGAATAATGCGCATAGCTTCATTCTGTATCCTTTCCATCCTTTCTATCTGCTTATGGCTGAGAGTGAGGATTGCCATTGCATACTCCAAAACAGACATGACCAGCCCCTCGTACAGAAGACATAGATGGCGCTGATCACAGTTTGCTGCCGCCATCACCCGCATCGCTGCCAAACCCCGCTTGGCCTTTGTTATCACCTGGTCTATGTGCACATTATAAGCAAGGCTTCGATCAAACCGTATCCCCAGGTAATTCATTGCCTGCTTTCTTTCCACCGTCTCTGAACACAGCATTACAGTTGGTGTTGGATTGTTGACAATATGATTATTCAACGAGAACCAAGTCACTGTTGCCTTTGTTGGGTTGACCATTGCCCCAGCTTCATCACACCAAGTACTTATGCGATTGAGTTCGGTTTGTAGTTCCACAGCAACCTCCTCTCTATCCTTACCCTGACGATACACTAAAACATCATCGGCATACGACAATGTCCTGCCAGGTCCAGTGATCTGCTCACTGGTGATTCTCACTGTGTAGGCGTTGAACAGTACCGGAGATAATGGTGAGCCCTGTGGTAGGCCAGGATATATTGTTGTTGGTTCCGAAGTCCAACTGCCACATCTAAAAACTACTTTCCGTTGGTAGAGGGCTGCAGCGATCCAACTAAGGAGGAATGGACTTACGTTTAGTTCAAGAAGCTGAAACATTAAAAAATCCAGTGGTACTCTGTTGTATGCGTCCTCAAGATCAATCGCTGCAGCAACGGTTTCAGTGCCTGAGTGGAAACCTTCATAGACATCATGGGCAAAGACTGCTGCATTGGTCCAAGTTTCTCTTTTTGGACGGTACCCACCCAGGGTAGGTGGGAAAACACCTTGCCTCTCTAGTTGGCTTGATATTTTCCTGGCAATTACCTTCTCCAGCAGCTTGCCTATTGTATTCTGCATGGTTATAATTCGATATCCCTGAATTTTTTGTGTGGTCTTTGTCAGGCTTCGGCAAGGGAATCAGATAGCTGTGTAACCATTCCTCCTTGATGCTAGCACTCCCTATACTGTTGTTGTACATGTCTGCTAGTTTCTCTAGCTCATTGTCGGTACACCTATTTATGTCGTCGTATCTTATGCCATCAGGACCTGGAGCACTGTTTTTTGATCGTCGAAGCACAGCCTTGATTTCTTTCACTGTCACTGTGTCTTCCTCCGAAGTGTTCTGGGCCTTGCATCTGTCTGAGGTGACCTCTTTGGCCAGATTTCGGCCTCCCATGTCTGTCTGGTTGCCCTGCTCAAGGTAGCGTTCAAAGAGGGCTTTGCCCTTGTCCTCGTCAGTCCTCTGCCAGGTGAGGTCAGCACCTTGGAAGTCTGAAATGCTCTTATTCTTGACTACACCACTCATGCAAGTCATGTTGTAAAGAAGTAGTTAGACAAGTAAAAGTAATTGAATAGAAGCTAAGTGAACGGGTAGGAAAAGCATAGTTACGTTGAAAAAAAGCAGTTAGCCAAGTGAAAGTAATTGAATAGAAGCTAGGTGAACGGATAGGAAGAATGCAGTTATATTGAAAAGAAGTAGTTAGACAAGAAAAAGTAACCGAATAGAAGCTAGGTGAACGGGTAGGAAGAATGTAGTGATTTTGAAAAGAAATAGTTAGACAAGTAAGAGTAATTGCAACGTCCTTTACATGACTTCTTTACGTTCAGTAGTTTGCCATGTATTTCTGAACGAGAAGTTAACATTTAATTCCACTGACCGACGTGTGAAATTAATCTACTACGCAACCGTCAGAATAGATACAGTTTAAGTGCGTTAAACCTCCCAGCAACGCCGACCATTAGTTTGACCAGTATCAGCTAGAAAACGAATAATTTGATAGTAGTAAACAGGTAAAGGTAGTCCCACAACAGACTGTGGTTATGATCTCATATTTTGGTAATCGTGGGATAAATACCATTGTCGTCACATTTTTGTTAATTCTAATTATAATGTCATAATATAGCTACTGTAGTGTCATCTCCGTGATTTATACGTTGTTGTGTTTTCATCTTGTTCATTGATGACGGTTTGCCGTCACAATATCCTCTGTTTTCCGTATTTGTATTTTGTAAAGCTGTGTTACAATTTGTGTTCTTGTTTATGATGTTAGATCATAAACACACAGCTTTACCATAGTTTAACCCATTTCATTTATTTTGCAACTCTACAACTGCTACTCGGGGTATGGTCTCGCCTTGTTAGTCAAAATAATCGTTTATTAGTCCCATAGCGGCAATTGTAACATCAGACTGAAGATATACAATAGACATTAAGAGCAGAATAAGTCAAGAAAAAGCTGCATTTTAGAAAATGAAACGCATTTTATGAAATACATCAATTTTATTAAATGCAAGAAAAAGAGTACTGAAATGTTGTTATATAGAACATGTTTAGCTGTATGACAGTAAATCACGGAACGTGAATGAGCAAATTAGGAATATCTTAGAAGCAACGGCGATGTTGTTCGTGAGCCTAATGTTGCAATAACTTGGATCGTCAGTGTAACTAATAACGATTACCTGGAAGAGGTTTATCAAACAAGAACATTATATACAACTATAGGAAAAAAGGTAAACCGCTGTTTAGTCATGTTATGAAGCGATAGGCATTGAAAGACACCGTAACAAATGGAAAGATAGGTGGGAAAAGGCGCAGAGTCAAACCTAGATAAATGATATTGGATGGACTGAGACGGTGGCATGGAGGAATGTCATCAGCAGATTTGATGCAGAGCACATCGAATGAGACCTGTGTAGAAACAGGGCAGTGTGCGCCAGTTGGCATGGCTCATGATGATGATGATGATGAGTCCCATGGTAGGTAATGCCATTGGGGTGTGATGTGGTATGCCTTCACATACTCTAGGTCACATATGAGAAAGGAGCGATGGCAAGTACACTTCGTCCCCGCTTTTCTTTCCCAGACACTTCCCCAAAAATTGTTTGGTACTCATTTTATGAGGTTGTCCGGGAAGGTTAACTCTGTCAACAATTGCCTGAAGACGTCGGATGTGTCGGCCGAAAGATGCAAATATCGCAGTTCTGCTGTAAACAGGCACACAGAAGAAGAAGAAGAAGAAGAATATTTTATGACTTTGAATCAACCCTAGAGTCCCACTGGTCTAGGCAATAATCCTGCGTGTGGTGGGGATTGAACAGGGACCACAATCGTTGCAGGCAAATGAACGAACCTCTTTGCTACCGCGGCTACAGGTTGAAATTCAAGAATTAAATAAACAGATACCTAAAAGATACCTACTTAAGAAAGACGCCATAATGTAAAGAGGTAAAATGATAATTAGATATGAAGAAACCAGAGCAAACATAGAAACGAGAAGACCATGTAAATAATTCAGTTAAAAAAAGAAAAGGATATGTAAATATGTAACATCAACTTAATAGCACTGGGTTTCAAACCCAAGTGGCTCGGTCTCTTTCCTGCCAAAGGCGTTCCACAAAGCACGAACTCCAGCGACGACTCTGAAAAGTCTCCAAGAACATTGCACTAATTAACCCAATGGCAGAGCCCCGCATCGAATCCACAATCTTCACATCGCAAGGCAGGCGGATTAACCATCTCGCCACGGAGACACCAGATGGAGTGATGACATCATGATCAACCTTAGAGAAATGAAGTTCAACATACCAAGCGCAATGGGAGGGCGCACAAAAGATGATTACATCACCCACCAACACTTCACTGAAGTAAATGGAAGAGGTGAAGAAGAATAGACAGTTGTTACAGAGTGCATTAGCTTGTAACTCTATAAGGTGTTACCCAGTGGTATCTTTGGTCTGGCTGCAGCCTCGGGTAACACGAGAAGGTAGTGTGATGAATGCCAGCCACAGGCAAACAACAGTAACACCATGGTAAATGATTAAAGCAGTTCTAGAAGTGAGTGTTTAATGAACTACTCATACAAAACTTTAGAGTGACTGAATCGGACAATTAGAACCGTTCACTGTTCGTAGTTTCTGCCTCTGACATTGTCTGCTCAAGTAATGTGACTATCGTTTCTTCAGTCATGGATTTGAAGCTAAGCTGACACTTTGTTCGTGCTCTAGCAACTGCGTACTTACTCTAGCCCAGGGGTTCTAAAACTTGAATAGCATCATGTTCTCTTGCATCTACATACTAGTCGTGTACTACACTCATGGCGAGTCCATAACACGGCACATCTTCACTATAGATGAGTATCTTTTATATATATTTTCGTGAAGATATCTTCATGTCCTTGTATCAGAGTGTGTTTCTTTGCTGACGGGGGCGCTATGTCACTTATGACCATGTACTAGTAAAGTTTACCGATTCTACTTCGAGTTTCCGTTGATTCACTAATTGTATTAGGGCCTGGTACGAAGTTAGTTGCATATCCTTTACAGGACGTAGCAGTCAACGCAAGCAGTTTTAGCTGTTTGTGATCTCTTGGCAAGTTTACGTTTAGTAGTTTGCCATTGCTTTCTGATCGACCGGCATTCATACCATTTTCATTTTTAAAAAAACAACGCAAGGCTGTTTGCTGCCAAATCACCCGCATCTGTATTGTTTTTCGAACATGGTATGTGGGATTACGAACTGCGTCCGTAACGCCATTGCCACGGAGCAGTACCCGTGATTATACTTAGTATATTGCTGCTGTATACGCGGAATGTTTTGGGAAGGACTGATGAAAAATAGATCACTTATCGTAGGCACGCAGTGTTCAGGCTTTGGAAGGTTTTTTAATGTTACCTCTGATAGATAACAATCTTACTGAAGATAAGAACCCAGGTCACGGGAAGTGTGACATTGATTTCGCAACCTCAGAGTAAACCGCTTCTCGGGTTCTCGTATTCTTCAAACTACAGTACACCTTCATCAGCGCGCATTTGTGTGGGCGGTGCTATCAGTGTTTACATGTCCCGAAATCTTCACAACATTTCAGGAACCCTTGGATCTGTTTCAGAACCATCTAGCCATCCAAAAAAACCACACTTTGAGAAGCACCGTTCTAGGCTACTCTGCCATTACCGCTACGGCGTTCACAACAGCGTCTGTAGCGTTTTAACCTGGGCGGGAAACTGTCAAACTACACCCTCAAATAATGGGATTGTCAAACTCTGGACACTATAATGACCTTTAAGGCAGTAATGGTTTGCCCTTGCTTACCGAGCCTCTTAGCTGTAATGTTTTTATCTACTCCATTTGACGCCGCAGAGGTTGATTTAGCGCCGTGTTTCAAACACTTTTCCCCGTTTCTTTTCTATCTTTTGTCAGTCTGTATAAATTAGTGTTTACTTATACAGACGCATTGTCCTTAAATTTCTCTGTAAACTTACTTCTTGATTTCCGAATGTTTTTTTTGTTTTGTTGTTGTAACTTTCTACCACTAAAACAGCTTTGATTTATGTAACTATATGTACCGCTAACTCTGCTGGCTGTTTCTAAAAAAGTTTTAAATTATGTAACTATTTGCAACTGTTAAATAGTTTTCATTTGTTGAGCAATTTTTGACGCTAAAACAGTTTTCACGTAAATCAAAGAAACACATTGTACCTAAATATACAACAACTATACTTCTCATATTCTGCCATCAATTTTTTTTTTTTTTGGCCAAACCCAATTTTTGTTTGGCACTGAATCAGCTAACATAAATTATGTTATTTTACGGCAAGTGCAGAAATTCAAATATCTAGGCACATGGCTGTTATGAGATGGCCGATCCATCACAGAGATAAAGCAAAGAATAGGACAAGTAAAAATTACATTATATCATATGAAGAACATTTTATGCAATAAGTACTTGTCATTGGAAGTTGGAACATGAATTCTTGCATGTCACAAAGAATAAGTTTCAACATACGACTGTGAATCGTGGACAATTAGTAATCAGTCGACAGGCAAACAAAAATCTATACTTAATGATGTGATTTTCAGAAAGAAGAAATCATTGGACATTAAAATGGCAATATGAATGGACATTTTTAGGGTGACTAATTCGCAAAGACAACTTATCACAAATATAGAAAGAGACAGCCATCAATTTTTAACCACGTGATGAGTAGACACAAACTGGAACATGTTTTGACAACTGGAAAGATTTGTGGAAGGAAAGCCAGGGGAAGATAGCAAGACAAATTTATTGACATTCCTGTGTCATGCCACGGAAGGGGCTCAACACATGAAGTGATCCACGCAACTTGAGATGGCAATTTGTGGAAAAGCATGATCTCCTACACTAATCGGAAATTCATTTGGTGATGATGATGATGATGATGATTTTATATAAATGTGAGTGTGTTTGTGTGTTGTACCGCTCAAACAGATTTCATTTATACAGCTGTTTCTACCAATAAAACTATTTTCATTTTTGTTACAGTAAGTATCAATAAAACATATTTTATTTATGTAACTGTTTTAACGACTGAATAGTTTTCATTAATACGTATTTATTTGCTTGAGCCACTACAACAGCTTCCAATTACCTAGCTGTGTGTACCACTAAAAAGTGATGTTTTTATTTATGCAACTGTTCCAATAGAGTGTAGCGGCTGGCGGAGTGGCTAGAACGCCGGGCTCTCCTTCGGGAGACCCGGGTTCGAATCCTCGATAAGGCGTGGCGTTTTTTCTGTCCGGGGCCAAAAGAAAACTCTAACCTGCACAGATCGCGACGACTGCAATAGGCATGCGGCCTTAATTCCACAGGCTCAAGACCACCCCCCCCCTCCCCTGTCCTACACCGCATGGTATGATAGGCAGTAAATGACAGTTGACTACACAACGGCTTTCGATAAAGTGAGACATGTCGACATGATAAGAATGCTTGAAGATCTACAAATTGATGGAAAAGACCTTAGACTTGTAAAAAACATATATTGGAAACAACAAGCTGCCATCAGAATTGATAACGATGTAGGTCAATATCAGCCTATTAAAAGAGGTGTGAGACAGATAATGTCTCCAGATATTTTTTCCCTGTACAATGAAAATATATTCAGAAATGTAGAAGATATTCAAGGAATCCACACTGGGGACGATACATCAATACCATTATATATGCAGATGATAGTCTTGATTGCAGACAATGAACAGGGCCTGCAAAATTTAGTAGATGCGGTTGTTGCACACAGTGAACAACTAGGGTTAGAAATGAATATTAAGAAGACACAGATTATGGTCGTCACTGGGAAGAAGGAAATACCACAATGTGATATACGAGTAGGTGGGCATAGTCTTAAACAAGTGAATCGATACTGTTATCTCGGCACAGTCATAACATCTGATGGGAGATGCCTTGAAGAGATTAGAACAGGAATTGCCATTGCGAAGGTAGCCTTTTGCAAGATGAAAAACATACTGACCCATAAAAAGATATCAATTGAAACGAGAAAAAGAGTGTTGAGGTCCTACATAGAACCTATACTTTTGTATGGATGTGAAGCGTGGACAATAAGCAGTCAAAGCTGGAAAACAGCTGATGGCTGTGGAAATGTGGTTTCTGAGGAAAATGCAAAGAATACCACGGACATACAGAAAAACCAATGAACAAGTCCTTCAAGAAACAAATGAAGATCGTAAACTTATGAGAGACATTAGACGTAGACAGTCAAAATTTTTTGGGCATGTTATGAGAAGAAATGAATTGGAGAACTTGGTGACAACTGGCAAGATCGAAGGGAAGAGACCAAGGGGAAGACCGAGAAGTAAATACCTGGATGGCTTGGCCACATGGCATGGTCGAGACAGGAACACAGAGCTGATCCACGACTCTGGTGATCAAGTGAGGTGGCAGAACATGACCGCCCACGCTTACCGACATGGCACATGATGGAAGGATGGATGGAAATGACAGTTCCAATAGAATATTTTAATTTATGCAATTGTACAGCTAGGGTTATAATTAAACTGTAATTTATATAACACACACTGCATTTCACAAAATGAAAAGTATTGTTTTTTATGTTTTGATGTTCTTTGTCCATCAAGAATGATGATGATCATTCATTTCATCAAGTGGGGTTGAAAGTATGGAGCCGTGAGTTCTAACATGGCTGATAATACCTATTTTGGCTCGAAATGTTCTTTGACAATGTGGACAAAGAATGCTTGACGTTTCTGAAGGAGGATTTCCTGCAGTGGTTTCTCTGTTCGTCTTTTGTTCACAGCTCTTGCAGTCCTGGTTGCCTCATAAGTGACTGCACCCTTGCGTAATGATGCACGCCAGGAATTTCGGTCTCTGGCTGCAGTCTCCCAGATGGCATGATGAATTCCAAAAGCATTCAGTGAGATTTCCAGAGTGTCTTTAAAGCGTTTCCTCTGGCCGCCTTGGGAGCGTTTACCACAACGCAAATCGCAGTAAAAATATCGTTTAGGGAGCCTGCGACCTGGCATGCGAGACAAGTGACCAGTCCAGCGAATCTTATTTTTCATTAGTAGAGTGTGGATGTAGAGAAAATATAACGATGATTAATGTACATGCACCTACTGAAGAGAAAGAAGATGATATTAAAGAAGACTTTTATAATGATCTGGAAGATGTCATAGAAGAAACCCCCAAACAGGACATCCTGATTGTGCTGGGAGACTTCAATGCAAAAATAGGTAGAGAGCAAACTAATAAAAAAGTGGCCGGTATGGAAAGCCTACATACAACTTCAAATGATAATGGATGGAGAGTCATCAACCTGGCAGAAGCCAAAGGACTGCAGATTAGCAGTACCAGACTACAAAGAAAGGATATACACAAACAAACTTGGAAATCATGTGACAAGAGAACCTATAATCAAATAGATCACATTTTAATTAACAACAGAAATGCATCAAACATACAGCAAGTCAGAAGTTATAGAGGAGCTGAGTGCCACAGTGACCATTTCCTCGTTGGAGCAAAATTTAAAATAAAACTTAAGAGAGCTTTCTATACTAAATTACAAAGATTACACCCAACATATAACAGAGAAAAACTACAAGACATTACAGTCAAAGAGAAATTTACAGATGAAATAAAATGTAAACTTGAAACTTTTCAAAACCCTTTGGAGGAAAGCGTTGACCAAACTTGGTTGAACATCAAGAATACACTCCAATCTACCGCAGAAGAATGTCTCGGTGTGTCAACCACGCATAGAAAGAACAGATGGTTCAATCAAAAATGTGAAGAAGCAGTCACTAAGAAGAAGAATGCCAGACATGTATGGTTAAATGACATCAATAACATCCAAAAGGAAGAGCATTATAGAAATGAATGTAAAGAGGCTACAAAAATAGTCAGACAGCAGAAGCGAGAATATATGAGTAATATAATCAAAGATATGGAAACTAATCACCAGAAAAATGAATCCAGAAAGTTTTTTAAAGTACTGAAGTCAATGAAACGAGGGCACCAACAAAACACATATGGTTTAAAAGACAAAAATGGGAATATGATAAATACCAATGAAGAAATGTGCAACACATGGAAAGAATATTTTATTGAATTACTAAATTGTGAAGCTCCAAGTAACATTTTCCCACAGGAAGAGGTTCTAACATGCGAACCACAAATTGAAGAACCTACATTTGAAGAAATCCTATATGTAATCACACGACTTAAAAACAATAAGGCAACTGGGACTGATGGAATTGCTGCTGAATTTATAAAGGCAGGTGGCCATGCATTACATCTAAAGCTATACGAACTAATAATAAAAATCTGGAGGACAGAAGAATTACCCCATGACTGGAAAGAGTCATTATTGATACCTATCTTTAAGAAAGGAGACAAGTTCCAATGTGGAAATTATAGAGGAATATCACTACTGTCCACAAGCTATAAGATACTATCCGCAGTATTACTAAATAGACTAAAACCATATTCAGAAGACATATTAGGTGACTACCAGGCGGGTTTTAGACAAAACAGATCAACAATAGATCAGATATTTATCTTACGACAAATAGCCGAGAAACATTGGGAATATAAAAGAGATCTCCATAACATTTTTGTGGATTTTAAAAAGGCTTATGATAGTGTCCATAGGAATAGTCTATGGAATGTTATGCAGGAATTTGGAATACCAAGGAAGTTAATTAACATGACCAAACTATGCATGGAAGATACTTATAATATAGTAACATATAAAGGCAGGAAATCAGACCCCTTCCAAATAACATCTGGCTTGAAACAGGGTGATGCACTATCGCCGCTACTCTTCAATCTGGCTCTAGAGAAAGTTGTAAGGAAGGTAAAGGAGGAATGTGATATTGGAGGAACATCCAAGCTGCTTGGTTATGCAGATGATATAGATATTATAGGGCAAAGTGAACAAAAGACATTAGAAATATTGACTCACTTAAAGGAAAAAGCCCAACAGATGGGGCTGGTTATCAACCAAGATAAGACAGAATATATGGTAATTTCAAGAGACGGAATGGCTAAAAACTCTGGCCACATACAAATAGATAATATGACCATTAAAAGAACGGAAACATACAAATACCTGGGTACAATCTTCAACTGCTCCAACATCATAAGGGAAGAAATACAAACTAGAATCAACTCTGGAAATAAGATATACTATGCACTACAACATCTACTAAAATCAAAGGCGCTATCTCGTAACACCAAAATCACAATATACAAAACACTGATCAGACCAGTTGTGCTGTATGGCTCTGAAACCTGGAGTACAACGAAAGGAGACGAAGCCTTGTTACAAACCTTTGAGAACAAAATTTTAAGACGCATCTTTGGACCCATTAGGGATACACAAAGTGGAGAGTGGAAAAGAAGAAGTAACAAAGACATTTATGATTTGTTTAAGTCCCCGCTAATCACTGGTATCATGAAGGCTAATAGACTACAATGGCTGGGGCATATAGAAAGAATGGAAGATAATAGGGAAACAAAACTCGCTTACACTCAGGAAATAAATGACCGTAGACCCCGAGGTAGACCAAGAAGGCGGTGGAGAGATAATATACATACAGACCTACAAGCACTTGGAATCAACGACTGGCAAGAGAAGGTCCACCAGAGAGACGAATGGAGACAGATTGTATTTGCAGCAAAGAACCTCAATGGCTCGGAATGCTGACGAAGAAGAAGAAGAAGAGAAGAAGAAGAAGAGTGTGGATACTGGGCATGGACTCTCTTTCTAGGACTTCAGTGTCTGGGATCTTGTCTTGCCATTTAATCTTCAGTAACTTCCTAAGGCAGACTGTGTGGAAGTGGTTTAATTTCCTAGCGTGTCGCTGATAAACAGTCCAGGTTTCACAAGCATATAGCAGTGTGGATAATACAACTGCTTTGAAGACTTTCAGCTTTGTTTTCAGGCTTATTCCATTTCTGTCCCATACATTCTTCTACAGTCTGCCAAAGGCCGCGCTGGCCTTGGAGATTCTTGCATTCACTTCATCATCAATTATGGCAGCTTGTGACACATTGCTGCCAAGATAAGTGAATTTGTCTACAACACTTAGACTATGACCATTCACTTTGATATTCGGCACAGTGTGATTATTCCCTGGAGCTGGCTCGTACATAACTACAGTCTTCTCCAAATTGATATTGAGCCCAAAGTTGGCACAGGCATGTGAGAAAACTGAAACATTATGTTCCATGTCCACCTCTGAGTTGGCGTATAGAGCGCAATCATCAGCAAACAGGAGCTCTCTGACGGTGTCGCTTTTAATTTTGGTTTTAGCCTTCGGCCTTCTGAGATTGAATAACTTTCCATCCATGCGATAGTTGATGTCTATTCCAATGTCGTTGTTCTCGAAGGCATTCGTCAACATAGCTGAAAACATGGGGCTGAAGAGTGTTGGTGTCAGGACACATCCTTGCTTCACTCCATTGGTGACAGGAAAGGGCTCAGACAGTTCACCATTTACCCTTGCCTGCATGCCATCATTAAATAGCCGCACTATTTGGACAAACTTTCGTGGACAGCCATATTTTGCCATAATCTTCCACAGTCCTTCTCTGCTGACTGTATAAAAAGCCTTGGTAAGGTCAATGAAAGTGGACAAAAGTATTGTGTGTAATATGTCAATGTCATTGAATGTAAGAAAGAGAATACTACAATATTGTATAGAACCTGTTTTGCGGTATGACAGTGAGTTATAGAACGCCAATGAATAAATTAGGAAGATCTTGACGGCAACGGAAATATCGTTTCTGAGACAAATGTTGCGAATATCTTAGACTGCCAGTATGATAACCTATGTGACTTTAGGATGTCTAGTACGTCAAGTACACACACTGGTTCTGCTTGCTCTCACAGATTTCGTCGTTAACTCTTTAACTAATGTTGTCTGTAATCGTAATCTGTTCCGTAATCGGAATATCATCATTGCACTTCGGAAAACTCGATAGGTGCACAGTACTCCAGCCCCAAACTTTTGCATTAGCACTTGCATTATCGTCCGGCGGCTAATAGTGCCCGTACTGTGTTGGTTGACGAGTCCCCTCGTTCTCCAGATGTGGGGTCGTGTCAGGCCTAGCCAATTCTTACTCCAGAGTCTCCTATTCTCGACAACGATATAGATTCACTGATGTTAAATCCCTCGCTCTCTACGGGCATTAATAGCATAGGCACGATCCTTGGGCTGGCAGTCTCTAATTGTACATGTTATTAACTCTGTTTGTTCATCATCATCATCATCATCATCATCATCATCAACATCATCATCATCATAATCATCTTCATCATCTTCCACCTTGCCGTCAAGCATCGTGGGGAGTAATAATTGGCGTTCCAGGGCCCGATGGATCTATATAAAATGTGGAATGTGACACAGAGTAAGTAACAACAATCGTGGGGAAGAAGCTAAAAACTAGAACAATATAAAAACTTTAACAAAAAGACAAACAGTAATCTTTGGTCATGTAATGATCAAGAGACGCACTTCAGGAATATCAACCCAAGGTTAATTTTATAAGGAATTTTACGATAAGTAGTTTGGTTTGCCATTCTATCTGAACGAGAAATCAGCGTTTAGGTCCAACTGACCTATGTGTGGAGTGAATGCGCTACCCCACTCACAGGAAGTGTAAGTGCCAGCGCTATAAACCTTTCGGATTCTCGATGACCTCTCGCAAATAGTAACTCTTATAAACACGTTATTTAATTTTTTCCTTTGTGATACATGTGTAATGTTCCTTTATAACAATGTATTAGAAATAAATAGTATCAAATTTCGGCAGTATGTGAACATTCGACATATCAGAAACACCATGCAACAAATATGAAACAATTATTCTCACTATATGAGTTAATAACTGTCTTCGACTGAAGGAGAATTAACAAATTTCAAGCGTTCTACTTCTTTATCGTTCATTTTTTAAGGGATTGCGTCATACGCAGTTATGCACCTCAGAGAAAAGTGTGTCCGCGTCAACATCCATGTGTTTCAGATTTGCTTCCTCTAGACTAGTGGTTCTCAACCGGTGGGGAATTCTCCCCATGGGGGAATTTTAGGGTTTCCAGTTGGGGGGGGGGGGGGGGGGGGGGGGGGGGGGGGGGGGGGGGGAATGAAGACCATTTCAAGATCGCGTTAATACAAGAACCGATTACTTGATATTGTTTTTCCCTGCATACTTTACAGTTAAGTACGTCTCATCCTTCTAAGATCCATTTTATTAAGTCAGTAGACCCACAAATCATGTTTTATGTGGATGTCTAGACTTGTTTTGGTATGTGCTATTAAATTTACCTTACATTTTTACGTATACTGTATAGGGATGGGGGATTTTTAGATAGGAAATATGAAAGGGGGGGGGGGGGATGACGTTCTGAAAATACGGTGAAAGGGGGGCACGGGCCAAATGTTTGATAGGAAGGGGGGGGGGGGGAATGACGTTCTGAAAATATGGTGAAGGGGGGCACGGGCCAAAAAAGGTTGAGAACCACTGCTCTAGACAGATTCCATCCAAGGTAACGGGCTGTATCTATCCGTGGGTAGATTTATTGTTCTAGCAATTTTGTTAGGGCAGCGACATTACGGTCTTCTCTTAATTATTTCAAACGGTCACGGGATGTCTTAACGTGTGCAACTTGTACAATGATCTCCCGTCTTTTGCCCATATCCGAGAAGATTAGATATCCAATCTCACTACCCAAAAGATCAAGGGGAAATGTAATATCGTGATGTATTAGAGATTCTTGGAAACATTTCCCCACTCCTATGTTGGGATCGAGCACGGCCCTTCTAAGCCTGAGACACACATGGTAATCCCTCAGCCACTATGCTCCCTGGTCAGGTGTCCATATAAAAAGAAAACAAACTGGATCACGTGGGTCGACATCATCAAAACGTGGGCACGAAGAAGATTGTAAGGTGCAACGTGAAGACATAGTTCAGGAGGTCCTGGAGATTCATTTTAGCCGACCTTCAGTATGGAGATGGAAGTTGTGGTAGCGCAGTGGCTAGCAAGTGGGCATGTCTGTAGTCATGTTTTCGAATCCTCATCGAGGCGGATTTGTAAAATTGACCCGGTCTCCCAGGTTAACCCAGCTTAACATGGACACCAGGAGGTCATCACACCCGAATTGTTTAGAGCTCAGTTCTTATAATTTCGGTGTGCTGATGCTAGATAGA
This sequence comes from Cepaea nemoralis, assembly GCA_014155875.1. Taxonomy (NCBI): domain Eukaryota; kingdom Metazoa; phylum Mollusca; class Gastropoda; order Stylommatophora; family Helicidae; genus Cepaea; species Cepaea nemoralis. The sequence continues at coordinate 134,026 of JACEFZ010020405.1, forward strand.
GAGTTCAACCCCTTCACCGTTCAGTTGGACTAATATGTTGACTTCTCGACCTCAAGGCGTACAAACGGGTCCTTTTATTTCCTTTCCTTTCAATACGGAGATGACACTTAATGATGATATAATGTATGGCACATAAAAAAAAACAAAAAAAATTTTCCGCGGACTTGGACAACCAACCCCTTGTTTTACTTCTATTTTCTGAATATTTTCCAATGTTTCTAACAAGAAGTTACGAAGTATTGCATAACCTTGCGTATATTTTAAAGGAATGCCCCCTTTTCCTTTCCCTTCTTTTCTTTTTTTAAAAACAAAGGATTAAATTTAGAAAATTTTCCTTTTATTTGTTCGCGGGAGGTTGGTGAATTTTCTACCCCCCCATCAAGGCCCTTATTTTTTTTTTTTTCCTTTTTCCCCCCCCCCCCTCCCCCAAAAACGTCTAAATATTTTTTAAAAAACCCCAACCAAAACCTAAAAAAAAATACTACTACACAAATCCCCCCCAATCATCATCATCGGGCCCGGCTGGCGGGGTTATGGCTCCAATTCCGTCTTTGGTTTTTTGGGTTTAATTCAAAATTCCTCCATGCCATTCCCCAATTAAAAAAATTCATCTTTTTATGGGGGTTTCTTCCGGGAAGGGAAAAAAAAAAAAAGGAAAAGGGGGTTTTTTTAAAAACCCCCGCCCTTTAAAAATTAAAAAAATTTTTAAAAAAACCCCCCCCCCCCCCCTTTCTTTTTTCCCCCAAAATTTTTAAATTCACTGGGTTTTTTTTTTTTTCATTTTTTTTTTTTTTCTTTTCCCCCCCCCTCTTTTTGGGGAAAAAAAAATTTTATTAATTTTCCCCCCCCTTTTCTTTTTTTCCCCTTTTTTAAAAAAAAATTTTTTCCCCCCCCCACCCCCCCTTTTTTCTTCCCCTTTCCCTTTTTAAAAAACCCTTTCTTTCCCCCAAATTTTTTTCCTTTCCCAAAAATTTTTTTTTTAAAAAAAAAAACTTTCTTTTTTCTTTTTCTTTTTCCCCCCCCCCCCCTTTTTTTTTTTCCCCCCCCCCAAAACCCCTTTGCTTTTAAAAACCCCCCCCCCCTTTCCCCAAAAACCCCCCCCCAAACTTTTTTCCCCCCCAAAAAAATTTCCCCCTTTTTTTCCTCTTTCCCCTTTTTCCTTTTGGGTTCCCAAAATTTTTTCTTTTTTTTTTTTTGGGGTTTTTTATTTCCCCCCCCCTTTTTTTCCCTTTTTTAAACCCCCCCCCCTTTCCTTTTAACCTTCTAAAAAACCCCCCCTTTTTCCCCCCCTCCCCCCTTTTCCGCTTCCCCCCAAAAACCCCCCAAAAAAAAGGGGGAATTTTTTTTCCCCCCCCCCCCGGGGGCCCCCCCCAAAAATCCCCCCCCCCCCCTTAAAAATTTTTTTTTTTTCCCCCCCCCCCCCCCCCCTTTCCTCCTCCCCAAAACCTTCCTCCTTACCCTCTTCCCCTACCCTCCCCTCCCAAACCCTCCTCCCCCTCCCCCTTTTCCTTCCTCCCTTTTCCCCCCTCCCTTCCCCCTCCTCCCCCCTTCCCCCCCTCCTTCCCCTCCCCCCCTTTCTTTTCCTAACCCTCCCCCCTCCTCCCCCTCCCATCCTCCTTCCTCCTCCTCCCTCCCCGCCTCCTCCCCCCTCCTCCCTCAACCTCCTCCTCCTCCCTCTCCCTCCCCCCTCCCCCCCCTTCACATTCCTCCTCCTCCCTCTTCTCCTCCTCCCTCCCCCTCCTCTCTCCGCCCCCCTCCTCCTCCCTCTCCCCTCCTCCCTCCCCCCTCCTCCTCCCTTCACTTCCTCTCCTCCCTCCCCCTTCCTCCCTCCCCCTCCCCCCTTTCCTCCTTCTCCCCCCCCTTCTCCCCCTTTTTCCCTCCCCCCTTTCCTCTTCCTCCCCCTCCTCCTCGCCTCCTCCCCCAAACCCTACCCCCTCCCTCCTCCCCCTAATCCCTCCTCCTCCCTCCTATTCCCCCCTATTTCCCCTGTCTCCTCCCTCCTCCTCCCTCCTCTTTCCTCCTCCACCTCCCTCTTCTTCCTCCCTCCTCCATTTACCCAAGACAGCCAGACAGTCAGACAGATAGTCGGGAATGGGATCTTATATGACTACTTATATAATTTAAATGAGATGCTCTCCACCATGGGCTGGGCCGGGTCAGACAGACAGACAGATAGATAGATAGATAGACAGACAGACAGATAGACAGACAGACAGACAGACAGACAGACAGACAGACAGACAGACAGACAGACAGACAGACAGACAGACAGACAGTCGGGAACGGGAACTTATATGACTACTTATATGAATTAAATGAGATGCTCCCCACCAGGAGTTGGGCGATGCCGGGCCGGGTCAGACAGACAGACAGATAGATAGTCGGAACGGGAACTTATATGACTACTTATATGAATTAAATGAGATGCTCCCCATCAGGGTCTGGGCGAAGACGGGCCGGGTCAGACAGACAGACAGACAGATAGACAGACAGACAGACAGATAGTCGGTAACGGGAACGAGAACTTATATGACTACTTATATGAATTAAATGAGATGCTCCCCACCAGGGTCTGGGCGAAGCCGGGCCGGGTCAGCTAGTGTTATATAATTAGTGAAAAGTAAATGCATATACGAAAGACTCTGAGAGACAAGGACAGAAAGGACAACGTGCTTTCTAACCATAATTGACCACCAATAACAACGTTAGTTTCCAATCACCCAGGTCATAGAGTAGCAAAATGGTCGCAAGTTCCCAGCTTTCAGTTTGGGAAGATTGATTAGCTCTATAGTTAAATAGACAAGCAAAGGAAATTTAGCGTTAATTAAGTAAGACACATGTTAGTGTTAACCTTTTGAGGCAGTAAGATTATCAGGAAATGGTAAATGTTGTCGAGTGTAACAAACTGCTGTAATATGTTTATGTTATATTCGCTTCCCTCTCCCTTCACCCTTCCCCTCTTGGCATTGGAGCCTGCTGACAACGGAATGCTAAAGCCCGTGGAGAAAACATCTTCAACCTAGTTCTGATTACGGTCAGTGGTATGTGCTGCGCTGAATTGTGAGCTACCGCGGTTCCCGTGTGGCGAGAAACATCAAGGTCTGTTTATTTAGTTTGAAAAGGACAGAGGTAAAGTTGATGGCGGGGTAACAAGTTCAACCCATATAACGTTTCTTGGACTAAAATGTTATTTCTCGTTCCTGACGTTATCATCATGATCATCATCATCATCATCATCATCATCATCATCATCATCATCATCATCATCATCATCATCATCATCATCATCATCATCATCATCATCATCATCATCATCATCATCATCATCATCAAGTGCCATGCGAGCTGGCGTAGGCGTTTATGGCTCTCCACATATCTCGGTCTTTGCTGTTCTGGATCACCTCTGCTGATGATATTCCTCCATGTCACAGTTCCTAACTTGGGGACGTATATTACAAGTACATCAGAAGTCGAAGTGGGTTTGCCTGACGGCAAGGGAATTTGGTTATAAGAAAAAGCATATCCATACCGAAACATCAACCCAGTGCACTCTCTAGTAGCAGCAACTATTGGCTGCAAAAGGAGATGTATGACCTACGCTCCAGTTCAGGGGAGCGAGCGATGAAACAGAAACGATAGTTAGAGATGTCAAAGGAAAGAAGAATTGTCTTCTGTATTCTACGTTATGAACTAGCTACTGGAATACAGAATGTATACACAATAGGTTGAAATATCCTTTATATTATAAGTTTAAGTTCGTCGGATTTGTGTGTGTGTTTGTGAGTCTGTCTGTTTGTGTCTGTGTCTAGTAATATCCCCATGACGACCATCAACATGACAGTCCCTGCCAATTTACAACAACGAACCTAAACAAAGATGGCCTCAGCCAGCTAACTTCATTCCACCAAAAACAACGGGAGTGTCGTGAACCTGACACGACCTTCTACTTTTATTAGAGACATTAGCGTAGACATTTCTGTCCGAACTAAGCAGAAGACGAAGAAACAAAGAGGAAGAAGAAAAAGGGGGAGTGACAGGGGATGAGAAGAAGAGGAGGTGGAGTAAGAGGAGGGGGAAGACGAAAGAGCGGGAGGAGGGGCAGCAGGAGGAGGAGAAGCATGCGGTTGAGGAGCAGCATTAGAAGGAGATTGATGGGGAGAAGGGAGATGAGAAGGAGGAGAAGGAACATTAGTAGAAGGAAGAGAGGGAAGAGGAAGTGGAGAAGGAGGAGATGAGGAAGAAAATGGAGAAGAAAAAAAGAGGAGAAGACAGAGGATGTCTGTCGACAGCTTATACAGCAGAGCAAAAAATAAAGGTTAAAAAAACGCAACATCACATTTATCGAAATATCACATTACTGATAGACAGTTCATAAATAAACACTTTGATAACCAATCTCTGAACAGTATGTGACCTAGACTGTATTTCGAAACAGCAGTTGTCTGAGACAAGCAAATTAAACTATACAACACTACCATTTGCGAAATTCGTAAGTAACAAGTAATAGACGACAAGTGTTTCTATTTCGGGCAGGCGCGTTAGCAGAGTTGACAAAGAGCTACGATAGTAGTGTCATGAGCCCCTCAGTAGAGGAAAACACTGGCCGCCTGTTCCTTGGTGTATTCAGACCTACCCATTGTGATGGCTCTGTCAACTGAAGGACCTGAGATCAAAGTTCAAAAGCATGGAGGAAGAAAAAGACAAGACTCAAGGGACACAGATACCAGCAGTTCAGTTCTTCCTGTCGCCCGAATGGCTGCAATAAAGACTGAGGCAGAAGAAATCTCTATCAAAATTCAAGGAAAAAAAAACAGATCCAAGAAGAAAGAGAACAAATAGAACTGCTCAAGTTATAGAACGAAACAACCGAACCAGAAAATGCAAAGACCCAGAGAGAAGAAGAAGCAACAGAAAAAGATATAGAAGAGGATGAAAAAGGTTGCCAAGACCAAGACCGAGTATGTAGGGAGGTCATGAATCGGTATCACTATCCACCAAGATCGAACTATCGAGCCGCCCACGACACACACACAATCAAAGAAAACCGAGAAGATTCGAAAACAACCCAAGACAGGGAAACAGATGGAACACCGGGAGAGACGACTATTGGTAATCATCCCTGAATAAAACAACACCATGTGACTGGGCGGGTACACAATTACGCCAGGCTTTAACAAGTGTGCGACTCTGCCCAGACATGTAAAACCACAAGGCATGAAACGAACACAATCAACCCATCAGAAGCCGGGATGCTGACAACAAGCAGCCCAATCTACGAAAGACAAAATAAAAGCTACACTATAAAGGCCGAAAAATACAACGAAACCGATACAGTCGATAGGTGAACGGGGCTATTCGTCTCAAAAGTTGGATTGGATTGGAAGACCCAAAGCAGGAATTTGCCCTGCGACACATGTTAGCTCTCTTTCTTTTTATTTGGTTTGATTCTGTTTTCAAAATTGCCACGAGGAAGAAAGACTAGGAGCATAGAACCGCAACCAACAAATGCCCATCCGCGTGTCGACCTGATCATAATTACAGTAACACTTCGATTAACTGTCACTCGTTTAACTGACAAATTCCGGTTATCCGTCGTCGACCTTAAACAAATTTTCGCTTTGTTTTTTGGGAAGAGACACAGCATAAAAAACGCAGTTTTCAATGTCGCCACTACCTGGGCTGTCCTTACAGTGTCTAACCTAAAGAATGGGTGGAATAAACTCTTGCCTGAAACTATTGACGAAACTGAAGGAACTGGGACAGTTAATGTTGACGACATTGTGCAACAGTGCAACAATGTGGGACTAAGTAGTGAAAACATTACGCCAGAAGAAGTAACAGATTGGTTGGAATGTCACGAAATGAATGGAAGCTTTGAAATGTAGAACGATGAAGAAATTGTTCTAGTGGTGACTACCGTTGAAGAAGAAGAAATTAATGACGATTATGGATCTGTTCTTAACCATAAACCTACAACTAGCCACTCAGAAGCAGAAACAATGTTATCAAAGTGCATTGACTGGTTTGAAATGCAAGATGAGGAAAATGCAACATAGATCCTACTTCTGTGTAAGATACAAAACAATCGACGCGCAGAAGGTTGGAGCTTCAAAGACGCAGAAGGCGATGACCGATTATTTTAATGCAACGTAGACTTATAGTATTACAATACATTTCTGTACATTACTACTCGTATATTACAGTTTATATTGATTGTTTTCTAAAATTAAATACAATATGTATGTAGTATTCACCTTTAAAGAATTGTATTTCCATATTCGTCCTAAGACCGCAGTGAAATCACGTTACTGTACATTTGTATTAACAGATTTCTTTTATCCGCATATTCGGTTATCTGCCACAGCCCTGGTCCCGACGGGTACGGTTGCACTGGGTTTACTCGTTTCTTTCCCGTGGCATTCTTTAACTTTGATAATTGATGGCAGGAAACACCTGTTGGATTCCACACGGCCTGATTGAGCAAGATATAGATTTCATAGGCCTTGTGCGCTAAGATAACTGGACGACAATCGCGCCACTACTGTACTGGTCTAGTGGCGCTTCGTTGATATCTCTGGAGATGCGTGTTCTGTATCTGGTAGACATCTCTACTTCTACTTCTGATGACCATTGATCTTTTCTATCTTAGGCAGTCTATAGGTGGTAACTACTGAACCCAAACTTGTACAACGCGACACTGAGATGGTGTTTCACAGTCTACTTTACTGAGACGCTACAATTGACATGTCAATAACAAACCATTTGCTCCACAGAGAATTCACAGAAATACATAACCATACTTAAACATGCTATTATAAAAGAGTGGCACAATTTTTGTCACAACTCCAGAACTTGACATGGTCCGCACTCACCGAACCCACATCGTAGACTGTCTTGTCCGTACCCCACTTCCTGTTGACTTGGGAAGTGAGTCCCAACGTTTTCAGGTTGTGTGAAAAGTACCCACTTTTCACGATTCAGGTGTCCACTTACAAAACACTGTCATAACCTCTAACATCTAACCTGGGCTATGACTTGACTATGCCATGACGTCACCAAGGTCATGGCAACGGTTAATCGAAGTTTTACTATAGTTGCATTTTGTAGCTAATGTTTTCCAATAGATGAGGTAGCCAGTCTCACATCAACCCTCCTTAGTCGACTCTTACGATATGCATAGAAAATTACAAGGTTTTATTCTTTGATTTCCGTAACAATAACACTCGGGTTTGATTTCTAAGATCCCATTAAATGCTGCATATTCAAGGAGTTAAAGTAACGACGGTGACATGAACAATCAAAGTAACAAGAATAAAGTTGGTCAATTTAACTATTAAATGCCATAGATCCAGTATTTGGGACCAGTTATGGTAATTAATTGTTACATGTCAGTTGGAAGACGTTGCTATTAACCCCTGGGTAATTGTCTACCGGAGGTCTCCCTGTCGAAAGGCGTTAAGGACGTTGTTCGTAATCCCGTATACTCCACTACGAAACACAGCTGCGCGAGATTCAGCAGCTGATTGCGCCGCGTTAGTTACTTACGGGGGTATGTGAGCCGGTCGTTCAGAAATCAATGGCAAACTCATTCATTTATTCAATAGCGTGTCCTTTGCAGAACCTCGCTCAAATAACAACCTTCCGGAAAACCTCTCGATCATAAGCAAGATGTCCGGCTTCCGATACACCCATCTGGAGATCATCCGCCAAATCCTGCACGCATCTTCTCTTTGGCCTTTCTCTTCCTCTCTTCTCAGGGATATATCCATCCATGGCTGTTCTCTCCAAACTTTCGTGACGTTTCAAGTGACCAAAATATTTAAATTTTGTTTTTGTTTTATCGTCTTTAATAGCCAATCGTCTTCAATATTCAGATCTTGGAGTATGGATGCATATGTTCTTTTCTTTATCCAAGATATTCTTAGAACTCGTCTATAACATTTATATTCAAAAGCATTTATGCGCTGCTCATCTTGTTTAGTAAGTGTCCAGGTACCACAGGCGTACGTGAAAGATGCATGCTCTTAAAAATTTAAGTTTCATAGTTCTATCTATCACACTCCACAATTTATTCGATTGTTTTAGTCTTTGAAGAGCAATAGACATTCGTCTTTTAATTTCTTTCATTGTGTCACTGTTGTTGGTAATCAATGACCCAAGATATTCAAAATGTTCAATCATCTCCAATTTTTCCTCATTGACATATATTTCTTTCTCCATAGCAGTTTTATCTGTATGCATTATCTTTGTTTTCGCTATGTTAAGATCGCAAAATGGCACAAACTACTGAACGTAAAAACTTGCCAAGATATCAACAGCAGCTGAAACATGCTGGTGTTGACTGCAATGTCCTGTAAACGATATGCGGGAAAAAAAATTGTCTACGCCTTTTTATGAGTAGTCTACCATTGCTTTCTGATAGAGAAGTCACCATTTAAATCCAGTTGACCTCGTGCCATCAGTGTATAGGACTTTTATGAGAGAGAGAGAGAGAGAGAGAGAGAGAGAGAGAGAGAGAGAGAGAGAGAGAGAGAGAGAGAGAGAGAGAGAGAGAGAGAGAGAGAGAGAGCTCTGTTTTTCCTTTCGGCCATGCTGGCCTCTAATGATTGTCCTTCATTTGTTTTTGTTTCTGTCGTAGGGAGGCGGTGAAGCCATCTTCTTAGCGCACTGAAGGAAATAGGTAAATAGGAAAAAAAAAGTAAAAGAAAAAAAATAAAGGGAGACAGACAGACAGGTAGTAAAACAGAAACATGAAAAAAGAAAGAAAGAAAGAAAGAAAGAAAGAAAACTATTAACCGTCATTGTTTTCCCCCAGCATATTCTGAACATATCTCCCTACGCAGTCTCTACAACTTCCTCGATGAATTGTGATTATATATTCATAGTCGACTACATAGTGTGTTGGGGAATTGAGAAACTACGTTTCACTAACCCCTGAGAATACAGGCATACAAGCATACAAGCATGCAGACATACATACACACAGGCATACAGGCATACAGGTATGCAGACATACAGGCATCCAGGCATACAGACATACAGGCATATAGACACAGAGACATACATGCATAAATACATACAGGCATACAGAGACATACATACATACAGACATACAGACACAGAGACATACATGCATAATTACATACAGGCATACAGGCATACATACATACAGACATACAGACACAGAGACATACATGCATAAATACATACAGGCATACAGACATACAGACACAGAGACATACATGCATAAATACATACAGGCATACAGGCATACAGACATACAGGCACATAGACATACAGACATACAGGCATACATACATACAGACATACAGACACAGAGACATACATGCATAAATACATACAGGCATACAGACATACAGACACAGAGACATACATGCATAAATACATACAGGCATACAGGCATACATACATACAGACATACAGACACAGAGACATACATGCATAAATACATACAGGCATACAGGCATACAGACACAGAGACATACATGCATAAATACATACAGGCATACAGGCATACAGACATACAGGCACATAGACATACAGACATACAGGCATATAGACAGACAGACAGACAGGCATACATACTTTCATACATAGATACATACATACATTACATACATACTACACTACCCACCCACCAAAACAGATTGATAGACAGAGAAACAGACTTTAAACTATGCAAGAGATGAAAAGGGGAATTGAGTTTTGACCACTAGACATGTACTTGAAACATTCTAAACAAAAAGAAATAGAATAATATACAATCTTACATGTATACTGTACAAACAAACATATCTGTTTCAACCAAACGTCAGATAGAAAGTTAAGACCAAAATATGCCCTCTTCTATATTCATCTCTGATATTACTTCCCTTAATTCCGTTTTCCTAGCAGGGAAATTCTATTTTCTAACCAGTCTTTAGTATTCGCGTCTTGTCCCCTAATAAAAACAAGGGCACGTTTTCGCAAGGATAATCTCCCATACATACAATAAAAATATCAAGCTGTCATCCTACCACAACTATACTTGTATTTTCTAACCTGGGAACAAGACTATACGTCTTGATAAGCGTGTTTTCTTGAGTGTGAGTGGGTAGGTGCGAGTGCGTGTAGCTATATGCGCGTCTTTGTATGTGGAACGAGGTTTCAATATCCTTCCGACTACATGACGTTGTTAAGAAGGGCTGAGGGATACCTGACAGCTTGAGCACTATTAATAGTGTCTACTTCCGCCGACGAAGTAATTCCCCGTGACGTGTTGTAATAATGTGATAAGGTTATTGTTTCCTTACTGGTGGTTGTGAATATAATAGCATATTGCTGTATGAACATTAGTTTGGCCGAATCCCGCTTTTAAAACAAAAATCTAAGTGTATGTGAAAAGTTATAGAGAGTTGGTAGTTAAATCAATTTCCTTTACTTGTCAACTCCTACATCAGTTATTTGGATTGAAATGTTGACTTCTAGTTCCTGACTTGAGGACGCAAATTACAAGTACATTAGAAGTCCGAGTAGGTTCGCTTAATGGCGTGGGACACTGGTGATAGGGAAAGTTAATCCATACGCAAACAACAGCCCAATGCAACACCCCCCCCCCCCCCCCCCTTTAGTGGCAACAACAATTACAGTCAAACCTAGGTTTTCGTTGCTTTCGGTTTTCGTCGATTTCGGTTTTCACCTATATTTTTTTCGCCAAAAATGTGTCTCGGTTTTCGCCGATTGCCTCGGATTTCGTCAGCGTGCGCACATGACTTCGCTGCTAATTTTGCGAAAACAAAGAAACCCACGCGTTCTTCTGCTCCAGTTTGGTGTTATTTTCGTTGTGTGAGCATCACGTGCTAATAATAAAATACAAGAGCGGCATTCAGATTGCTGAAATTAGCCGCATGTACGGGAAGTCGCCATCTACGATAAGTTTCATTGTTGCAAAAAAAAAAAAAAAAGAAGCAATAAAGGAGGCTAATGTAGCGAAAGACTTGAATGTGCTAACGAAATAGAGATTGCAAACAATTGAAGATGTCGAACAATTCTAATTAATTTGGATAAATCAAAACCAGTTAGATGGTGATTCTGTTTCTGAGGCAATCATATGTGGAAAACACCAGACTGCTGTATACTATAGTACCTAGTGATTTTAAGGCCAGCAGAGGATGGTTTTAAAAATTCAAGTGGCGCACTGGCATACAATGTGTTACTAGGCACGGCGAAGGTGCGAGTTCGGACAAGTCTGGGGCCGAGAAAATCGTATTAAACACTATATTTATTCTCCATAAAATGTGTTTTTATATGCAGTTTGGAGTTTCTAGAAGTATCATCGACATTTGATAGGGCAGACATGTGAAAGATGCGTCGCCGGCAAATAAGACCATGTGACCAGCACAAAGTTATCCAGAGTCATCAGGGGGAACACCGCGTTCCGCGAAAGCAACGACGATTGGTTTTGAACTAATAGAAGCGCTCTTTCCGCGAGGGTCGGAGCTTGGTAAGCATTATTAGCTGTAGAATTGCCAAAGTTATTCAAAGAGGATCGCGTCATCTAAGGAACCTCGACTGATTTAATGATCCATTCGCTGTTTTACCATGCGTCGCTTAATCTTTGAGACAGGCATATGAATTCTGGCATGATCAACTAGATATCTATCACACAGATTCACGCACTCGCAGGCCAAGAGTAGCAATCGTTCAGCGCACTCCCTTGGTACGTGGTGATACATGCAAAACCACTGGACGCCTACTGACGAGCTTCCAAGCTACGCCAAGCAGGACTGACCGAAAAGCTATATCAGTTTACTGACTGCAGGCCCACTACTCATCGAGAGAGAGAGAGAGAGAGAGAGAGAGAGAGAGAGAGAGAGAGAGAGAGAGAGAGAGAGAGAGAGAGAGAGAGAGAGAGAGAGAAAGAGAGAGAACGCTTATGGAGACTTTGTCGAACGGTCGTACAAATTCGCCCTTTCGTCCGCTCAAACCACGACTCTGGCTTCACGCTGCGGTCACATTCTCGAAACGCCTGCCTCACTAGGTTGCGTCAATCGAGATGATCCCGATTGGGTGCACCTCACACAGCCATCTGAGACAACGAATGCCAGACACTGGATGTTAAGGCAGAATGGGAAAGCTATATTATGAAATCAAGAGAAAAAAGTGTGTTGAAGTGTTACATAAACTCTATACTTTTGTATAGATGTGAAAGGTGGACAAGTGAACAGACAGGCTGGAAAACATCTAATGGCAGTATAAAAGTGGTTTCCGAGGAAAATGCAAAAAAAAAAAAAAAAAAAAAAAAAAAAAAAAAAAAAAATACCAGGGGTATACAGAAAAACCAATGGGCAAGTCTTATAAGAAACAAATGAAAACCGAAAACAGGATTAGAGAAATTAGATGTAGATGAACACAATTTGTAGAGCACGTTATGAGAAGACATAAAGTAGAGAACTTGGTGATAATTGACAAGATTGAGGACAAAATAATAAAGAAAAGGCAGAGAAGTAAAAACCTTAATGGCTTGGCCACGTGGCATGATCGAGACAAAATGGCTTTGAGTTTCAGCAAATTCTCATCACCTATTCGTGGTTTCACTGTCACGGCTATGATGAAGCATGTCCAAGATGCATACATCTGTCAGCTCTACTTTCTGTCCCACGTCTATTATCGCAAACTCGATCTTACTCTCTCTCTCTCTCTCTCTCTCTCTCTCTCTCTCTCTCTCTCTCTCTCTCTCTCTCTCTCTCTCTCTCTCTCTCTCTCTCCCTCCACAATTCGTAACTCGTAATTAACTTTCTCCACTATCATCACAACTCATAATTACTAACTCAACTATCATCACAACTCGTAATTACATTTCTCCACTATCATCACATTTCGTAAATAACTCTCTCCACAATCATCACAACTCGTAATTACCCCTATCCACTATCTTCAAACTCGTAATTAACTCTCTCCACTATCATTACAACTGGTAACTAACTCTCTCCACTACCATCACAACTCGTAATTAACTCTCTCCACTATCATCACAACTCGTAATTACATCTATCCACTGTCATCACAACTCGTAATTACGTCTATCCACTATCATCAAACTCGTAATTAACTCTCTCCACTATCATCACAACTCGTAATTACTTCCTCCACTATCATCACAACTTGTACTTACTATCTCAACTGTCAACACAACGTGTACTTACTCCCTCTCCTATCATCACAACTTGTAATTACCCTCTCCACAATCATCAAATCTTGTACTTACCCTCCCCTCTATCATCACAACTTGTATTTACTATATCCACTATCATCATAAATTGTACTTAATCCCTCCCCTATCATAACAATTTGTACTTACTGTCGTAAGTTATCCCTTCTTACTTTTAGTGTCGTCCCTGGAGTGAGGGGAATCAACACCCACATTTTTATTAACCCAATATTATTGTCCTAGAGAAACCACCAGACTCCGCCCACAAAACTCCGTCAGTCTGCAGACACCTCTTTCTCACTCTCACTCACCCCTAGATCATGCCCCCTCTCACTCTTCCCCAACACAACATACTCAACAACTCTAGCTTTAACAAATAAATGCAAAATAATTTATTAAAGCAAAGTGTATGGGTGTGAGAGGTGTGTGTGTGTGTACTGTGTAGAATATGTGTCGAATATTCTAGTGTGTAGGTAGATTCAAAGCAGCAGATCAGGAGCCCAAGTCAGATGGTCATCATAGCAAGGGTACACCACAGCATGATAGCTTAGTACGTGAACACCTCACCGATTGATGCGTCTCTTCTTCCAGACGTTGACTTTCTCCGGGATCCACTGGGTCGACTAGATGCATGATCCACCAAAAATAGTTATTGTATAACCTTAATCATGGATCTGTCAATCACTGTAAAGACTACAGTCCCTATAACTCAAATAAGTACGGATCACTGTACCGTGAGAACTAGGTTTTAATGTCACAGGTCTCACATTTGTTCTAATCCATGTTCATAGATTGTCACACACAAACTGTTCTAAAGTAATTCTTCACTGTACTAAATTAATCCACGAGAATGTCATGTTCAAGGTTCTTCTCTAGACTAACTTATTCCACGAGAACTTCATGTCAAAATGTCTTTCTCTAGACTCTATTGTTCAGTGGTATGTGGTTAAGAAACGAGTATCACCGACCCTGGGTAAATCCCTATTGTAAAAGAATCGTTTATAATGTCTTACTCTACTGAGCCAGTTTCGTATGGACCCTCTGGATCCTAGGCCTAGCATAAACAGTGCTGATTGTACTTTCTTCTTGGTATTTATTAATCTTATAAAATAAAGTGAATGTTAGTTGGATGTTCTTCTTAAGGAGAGTTGACCTCCATCAAACCCAGTGTAGAGCTTCCTCATAGACGTAGGGGAACCTGTTAGAGAAAGAGACCACATCTGGTGAAGGGCGCCTGATACTAATCCCTACTAGCTGAAGGTAGGCCTACTGCCTTGCTCAGAGATTTTTATCAGTGAACCAACTCTGTCATAGAGCAGAGTTGCTCATCCCTTAAATATGAATCAGGTTAAGACAAGGAAAGATCAATAACGGAGTGCAGAACCCCAGTGGGCAACCCACTGAAAGATCCCACTATTGGACACTTTCCCCACATCCCAACCAATTCCTAATCTCTCCAAATATCACCCTGCTACACTATTCACACTAGCAGAGCTAATCATCACTTCACTACTCTAGCTAGTTTTACCAAGGCAACTGCTTATATTAATTAGGCTTAAATATTCTATCAATACTACCTTATGCAATGCCGCATCATTCCTGGATGGCCTCTACACTTTGCCATAAAGACACATGTTATTTAAATTTTAATTAATCTAACATTGTAGAGCTCTCCGAACTTCATAACTGCGGTAACAAAACACGTCAATCCTAGTCAATTTCCTTGGCCACACTAATGTACACAAGTCTTGTATCTGTCAAGAGCTGGGAGTATTCTAGTGAAGTTCTTTTGATGTCACGCAGGTGTCTTCAGGGGCACTAACTATTTCCAGAAATCTTATGTCCCCTTGGTTTAATCAATGCAAGAGCTGTCTTTCTTTGTTCACAACCAAACTTTCGTCGGTCCCTTTCATCTCGCGAGTTTGGCAATTCTACTTAGACCCGACTTGTTTTTCTGTACTGGTTAACAACAATTGTGGCCTTGAAAACATGCCGTGAATCAGACTGTCTGTATTATCATCATCTGGTTAATCCACAGTAATTTCATGACACTTACCCTCTCCACTATCATCATAACTTGTACTTACTCCCTCCCCTATCATCACAATTTGTACTTACTCTCTCCACTATCATCATAACTTGTACTTACTCCCTCCCCTATCATCACAATTAGTACTTACCCTCTCCACTATCATCATAACTTGTACTTACTCCCTACCCTATCATCACAATTAGTACTTACTCTCTCCACTATCATCATAACTTGTACTTACTCCCTCCTCTATCATCACAATTTGTACTTACTCTCTCCACTATCATCATAACTTGTACTTACTCCCTCCCCTATCATCACAATGAGTACTTACCCTCTTCACAATCAACAAAACTTGTACTTACTCTCTTCCACTATCATCACAACTTGTATTTACTATATTCACTATCATCATAACTTGTACTTAATTCCCCCCCCCCCCCCCCAATCATCACAATTTGTACTTACTCTCTCTACTATCATCATAACTTGTACTTAATCTCTCCCCTATCATCACAATTTGTACTTACTCTCTTCACTATCATCACTACTTGTGCTTGCACGCTCCATTATCATCACTATTTGTACTTGCACGCTCCATTATCATCACTATTTGTACTTGCACGCTCCACTATCATCATTACTTGTACTTGCACGCTCCATTATCATCACTACTTTTACTTGCACGCTCCATTAACATCACTACTTGTACTTGCACGCTCCATATCATCACTACTTGTACTTGCGCGCTCTACTATCATCACTAGGAAAAAAAAGTTAGTTGCATATTCTTTACAGGACATTTGCAGTCAACACCAATATTTGTTGTTGTTGTTGATGTCTTGGCAAGTTTTACGTTCAGTAGTTTGTCATTGCTGTCTGATCGACCGGCACCCATACCATTTACGTAAAATACCAGCGCAACGCCGTCTGCTGCCAAATCTCGCTGTGTTTCGAAAGCGGGTATAGGGGATCACTAACCGCCACAGTAACCTCAGCGCCACGGAACACGACACTATCATCACTACTTGTATTTATTAGTTCTTCTGCTATCACTTCTTGTACTTAAAGTATTCGTACACGCTAGCTAATCTTTCATCTGTACTCGTACTGACTCTCTAGTTACTCTACCATCTGTTAAAAAAGGGGATGTATAAAGGCACTATTATCGACTTCATTGACCCGGGTTTTTCCCATATGTCTCAGTCTCGTTCAGCAGAGCAGTCTCTAGAGCACGAACTCCGTAGCTCTAGCGAAGCCTCCCCCCTATCCCCCCATCCCCAATCTTATCTTAGAAAACTGCACTCGTAAACCGAATAACGAACTTTGGAAACGAGCCAAATACCTTCGAAGCTCGAGGCAAAAGGCTTAACCACTTCACCACGGAGCTCCCTTTACCATCTATATTCAAATTTACTAGCTTTTCTGTCACATCACTCGTACCTAGCTCGCTAATTACCAGTACTTTCTTTCTCTCTCCGATATAGTCATAGCTTGTCATCTTGCCACGTTTCTGTTTTAAATTCTCATACTTCCCCACAACTCCCTTCAATGTCAATCGTTGTATTCCCTCTCTACATTTGCTACCCCTCATTAAAGTTTCCACATGACACAACACCAACTACACGTTAATAATTCCTCACATTCTTTGTTACTTATTTCACACCTCACTGCCCCGCCCACCTTGCCTATTATTAACGCCGTCACTGGCTCTCCAAAAACGGTTCATTCTACTCCATCATTACTTACATCTTCTATCTTCACTATCTATCCCACACATTCCTCTGTCATGTGCCACTTCATAATTCTTCCATGCATCGTTTTCTGTTGCATTCATTTTTACTTAATCTGCCCGACTCACATATTTAATCACTAACTCCCTTATTTATTTTCAACGCCTCACGGTTTCTTCAATTCCTCATTAACTCTCCCACTCAACCCTACCTCTTTCATCTGCCTCACTGAACAGAACCTAGTCCATCAATGAGGTTCTTCTACCCTCACGACTTCTTCCACTTTCCACTACCCCTTCCGCCTGCCTCTTTCACCATCGAGGTCCTTCTACATTCACAATCTCTTACACTTCTCACTGTGGCATATCCCTGTCTCTTCCTTGTCTCACTATTCATACACCTGTCTCTTCCACGTCTCACTATGTCACGCACCTGTCTCTTCCTCTTCTGACTATGTTATACACTGTATCTTTCCCGTTTCACTATGTCATACACCCGTCTCTTCCACGTTTCACTATGTCATAAACCTGTCTTTTCCACTTCTGTGTGTCATACACCTGTTTCTTCCACTTCTCACTATGTCATACACCTGTCTCTTCCACTTCTCACTATGTCATACACCTGTCTCTTCCACTTCTCACTATGTCATACACCTGTCTCTTCCACGTCTCACTATGTCATACACATGTCTCTTCCTCTTCTGACTATGTCATACAACTGTATCTTTCACGTTTCACTATGCCATACACCTGTCTCTTCCACGTCTTACTATGTCATACAACAGTCTCTTCCACTTCTCATTATATCATACCTGACTCTTCCTCGTTTCACTATGTCATACATCTGAATTTTCCACTTCTCACTGAGTCATACTCCTGTCTCTTCCACTTCTCACAATGCCAAACACCTGCCGCTTCCGAGTCTCACAATGACATAAACCTGTCTCTTCCACTTCTCACAATGTCATACACCTGTTTCTTCCACTTCTCACAATGACATATACTTGTTTCTTCCACTTCTCAAAATGCCAAACACCTGCCGCTTCCGCTTCTCACAATGACATACACCTGTTTCTTCCACGTCTCACTATGTCATACACCTGTCTCTTCCACAGCTGAGATACTGCCACTCTAATATAGGGTTGCCGGACCTCCTGGTTTTCCAGGACAGTCCCGGTTTATTAAAATAAAATAATTCACTATCTTGATAAAATTGCGTTGGTCTCGCCCGTTTGTCAAGGTTTTCTTTTTCTGTGAAATGAAACTTTTTATTAAATCCAGAAACCGTTTCCTTTTTAATTAGGTAGAACTATTTAATTTTGGAACATCAAATTCCTTCGCGCACAAACGCAGTAGTTTCGCTGTCATAATGTTATGGTCAGTGAGGTTAGAAGGTTTCTGTCTTTTGTGACTGCACAATTACTTTCCAGCAAAACTGTAAGCTCAGATCGCCTCGGGGAAAACAGATCAAAATGGAATTAACCTGGACAGTGAATTCGACCCTCATGCATTTAAATCATCCTCATCCCACCCTCCCACACACCCCTCCTTTTTTAAGTGACATGATTAATTTTTACTTCTTTGATTCTTCTTAAGCCAAAGAGAAATGTCCCGATTTCTCAGTGACACAATCTGGCAATTCTACCCTAACTTCCTCTACTCCACACTATCACATCCTTTACTTGTGTCTTTCTCCTCCCTGGCTAACTTTCTCATCCCTGTCCTATTTCACTGCACGAACAAATCCAACCAAAGCACGGCTGAAATGATACAAATAATATCACATATTTCACAGTCATATTCACAACACTTGACAAGGGAAATAATTTGTACATCCCTCGTCGCGTGACCACCACCAGACGCTAGACAAACTAGGTCACTGGGCAGTGCTAGAGAAAGTGGAAGCGGCGGTAGCACAGTGGCGAGCACATTTGCCTACCGGTACGATAGACATGTGTTCGAATTCTCATTGAAGCGGGCTTTTTTTTTTGTTTTGTTCAATTGGATCTGGGCTCTCAGGTCGACTCAGCCTAAAATGGATGCCAGTAAATGTTTTGGGAAGAGAACACTGCCCACGTCACCCATCCAGCGATGATTTATCTATAAAAAGTATGAACGTGCACTCTATTCTCTATATCTAAAAAGCTGCAAGTAGTGGAAACGGAACATTTATATTAATTTCACGGTGCGTTTAACTTTTCAACAAGGCAATAGAATAGAGATATAGAACATGTTTCTAATCTCCATCTCCTCATGTTCCTCTTGTACCTTGCGGTGTCGAGGTGAAGTATAAACAGCAGGAGAGTGCCCGCTTATGGGCTTCATGTATCGATATACAATAGAACATGTTTAAAGATAAGATAGTAGTTGTCAGTACGAGGGTAACCGATTCGGTGTAAAACCAATCGGTGAACAAAAGTATGTCTACCCAGCACGTGAAGACATGATTTGGCAGACTGCGCGGAAGAAATCATTGATGATTCAACGGGCAAGACGGCGTTTACCTACAAAGCGTTGTGGAAGGTAATGAGCACTGCAAGGCACGTAGAGCGCCCTGGTCATCCACTTCACATGTATTCGTCTCCAGTCGTCTTGACTTGTCTTGCCACTTGATTCAGATGGACTGAGGCGAGCGAGGAGGTCGAAGTTTAGCACAACTCTTCCTCACTTTAATCCAGTTAATCGCGCAAGTCATTCTTCACCAAAGATAAGAGGATTGACTTCATTGCACCTGGTGTGATTCCATGTAGCCCAGTCTTTCTCCGTTGAGTAGCTCACCTCCTGTCGAATGCGCCACACAGATCCATAACTCCTACGCTCATGGCCAGGACCTCGGGAGTCTCTGACAACATTTCACTCACGAATGGAATGACAAAATCTGAAAACGAACTCACGACATTCAGAGTTCCAGGAAGACAGTTTAACTACTTCGCTCCAGATAACTCCAGGGTCAGGATGTTTACTTAGCAAGTGGAACAGAAGAGGCTCGTAGAAGGACAGGCAGACATACATACAGATATAAAGATGACTCAATATAAACTACAGAAAGCAATGCCAAACTACTGAACGTAAACTTGCCACCAAGAGATCACAACAGAAAAAACAATGCTGGTGTTGACGACTGCGACATTCTGTAAAGGATATGCAACAAACTTTATATTCTAATTATTATCTATCAACATGTGGCAAACAAAACAAAAAAGGTCCCGAAGCAGACACATTTTTAGATCCGTGAACTGTTAGGGAACAGGTAGCTAGTCTCTCCCTCTCTTCTCTTAACAGACGACGAACGCAGGCACGAACCGTGATCCGACCGAGTAGTGCAGAAAAAAGAAAGGGGCAGAGAAAGACATGGCGCTTGTGATTGAAATGGGTAGAGCAATAGCGATAAAAATGGATTGGTTGTATATGTATGGGGGGGGGGGGGGGGGGAATATTGACATGCAGGAACACGGCGTATTATGATAGTGATGATCATTATTATGATATTAACGATGGTGCAGACTATACTGATGTTAATGACCATTATTATGATGGTGATGACGATGATGACCTTGTCAACTATAATGTTAGGATATCGATGATTATAATGACGGGAGCTGTTGAAATTATACTTCTTAAAATCATGGTAATGGTGACAATGATGGGTTTCATGGTGATGATGATGATGATGATGATGATGATGATGATGATAATGACGATGCTTTTAACGATAATGGCAATTATAATGCGGCTGCTGTCGATGGTCATGACGATGATAATGACGATAACATATATGCTGAGGGCAAAGGCTACGATACTCACGTTTCATCCTTTAACACACTGTCGGCACCTTTCAACACAGACAGCAGATGGTTGGTCATTGCTCGTTTTCTTAGAAGGTCTCGATAAAATCTGACACGAAGGTAAAAAGAAAACATGCATGTATGTAACACCCCTCAAGCTAGTATTGCACTTCAAACCTAAACAAGCCACACAAATACACAGCAACTTTCCTTAGTCTGTAATTAAAAATGAATCACTAACATTCTAGAAGTAGATGGTAAGCTTTACTGGAACACGACCTCAAGTAAAAAAATGGACCCTTGCGGTTAAAGCCTTCGACCGCAAACACGCAATATCACTCACCGACGTAACTACATGAACACACACACACACACACACACACACGCACGCACGCACGCACGCACGCGCGCGCACACACACACATATATATATATATATATATATATATATATATATATATATATATATATATATATATATATAACCAGAGAGACGAATGGAGACGGATTGTATCTGCAGCAAAGAACCTCAATGGCTCGGAACGAAGATAAAGATGAAGATATATATTGTCACATTGCCGTCTTGACAGACGATAGTGTGTGCTTCAAAACGGCATAATAACTACGACCCATGGCGGTAGCGAATGTGACTGAAAAGGCCAATTCGCGCTGTAAATGTTCGTCCCAGTGGGTGCATGTGAACACGTGGTCATTTCCACCATCATGCACCATCTTACGTCTCACACGCTCGGTGTGTGACGTATCTGCAATAATTTTCTCCTTTGTCTTTATTCCATTTCTGATGCTTTGCCCTCCATGCAACACGTTCAGCGGCGACTTGCTCCCAATGTGCATTATCAATGCCTGTATCAATCATGCCAAGCTTACACAAATCTTTGTATCATAGTAGAGGCCGACCCTGAGATCTCTTACCCATCTGTAATTCACCAAAAAAGATGTCCTTTGATATTCTACCATCATCCATCCTCCTAAGATGTCCTATCAATCTAAGTCTACGAAGAATGAGCATGGAATAAACCGTCACACAACCTGATCTTTCCAATACTTCAGTATTTGTGATTTTGTCTTGCCACTTAATACCAAGAATTCTTCGCAGACACCGCATATGAAAGCTGTTTAAACGTTTCTCTTGGTGTGAGTAAGTTGTCCAGGCTTCACTGCCATAAAGAAGAGTACTAAGGACACAGGCTTGATAGACGAGGACTTTTGTTTTGACAGTAAGCTTCCTGTTCTCCCAGACTCTTTTTCTTAACCTGTTCATTGTTGTTGCTGCCTTACCAATCCGGATGTTGATTTCCTGATCTAGGGATAATTTGCCATTCACCACTGATCCTGGATATGTAAAATGGTCTACCATCTCTAGTTCGGCGTCGTCAATAAAGATTGATGGTACCCCAAGTTCACCTTGTGACATAATCTGTGTCTTCTTTTTGCTAATTGTTAAACCAAATTCAGAACAAGCATTGGAGAATGCAGATAGTAGGCATTGCAATTCTTCCTCAGAGAGGGTCGTAACTGCAGCATCATCTGCAAAAAGCAACTCTCTGATCAGTACCCTCCTAATTGTGGACTTGGCCTTCAATCTTTGAGCATTGTAGAGGCCGCCATCTGAGCGTGAGTGAATGTATATACCCTCATCCTGATCACGAAAGGCATATTTTGTCCTAGCCCCAAGCACCCATTGAAGCAGGCATGCTGTGGCGGATCAGCAGCCAATTGGCCGGGGGCTGCCCAGCTTGAGGCGGGCGGTAGCTGATCAGTGACGCCTGTAGGTGTCTCCAATCGTCAGATACAACGCGTGGCGCCCCATGCCTACGCCAATTGACAGGGACTTATAACCCGTAACAGTTGCCTCTCGCTTTGATTCCAAGACCGGTTAAGAGCAGGGATGGAGTTATTGCCTCTCCAGAGCACAAAGCCTGGGCTAAAATGCTAAAATATAGAGACCATGTGTTGCCCATGCAGCATGATCCCTCTCTTGGCCTGCCTAGTTCACTCCGGAGGAAAGGTAACACCTATACATCTGGAACAAGACAAGCTGCAGAAGCTGCCGGATTAGCAAAGCAATGCTCTAACTGTTCGCCTTGTCGGAGCTTCGATCCTAGACCAGCTGCCAACCAAGACTTAGGGTCTGGTCTGCCCTGTCTTGACATTTTGTCTTTAGATTGCATTTCGTCGCACCAGGACTAAGGCTTGTATCCTCCCAATTGTGCTCTTCCGCCCGAAGCAGTTGGCACAATGTGGGGTGTCGGGTTTGGTTAAGCGCCGCCCAACGTTCGGCGCTAACAGAAAGAAGGTAGTACCGTCTACTGTCATAGGGTAGCTCAGTCATATCTGACTAAGACTTTACTCATCTGGCAACGGCAAACCATTGAATGTAAATTTGCCAAGAAATCACAAACAGCAAAAACATGCTGGAATTGACTGCGAATCCCTGTAAAGGATATGCAACTAACTAACTCATCAGTATCCTTGTTGTGGACTGGGACACCTGTTTCATGATATCCGCGTGTAATAATTCTAACAAAGCGAATGACCTGGAAATAGCCCTATGACGTGCACGCGGGAGCCAAGGAGGCTAAAGATTAATGACCAAGCCCATGGGCTGCCATAGCAAGATGAATAGGAGAACCACCGGGTTAGGACAGGAGAGGCACCCAGGTGAGCGAACATGGTAAAATATTGAAAAAAGTTATAGACTAAACTGCGGGGAGAGAGGGGGGGGGGGGGGGGTTACTTTTTAATTAAGAGAACATAGCATATACGCCTGAAAGCGCCAGTTATAGAAAGCATATACGCATGTGACAACAATCTTCTCCTCCAGACGCCTGGAGAAAGACACATGTGATTAGGATTCTACATCTGACTCAGCCGTTTTGATATTCTAATATGATTGATATAGCTTTTTATGTAAAGACTACTAGCCAAACAGGAGACCGCAAGAAACACCGCATGACGAAGAGAACACAGAAGAAGAACGAACGGCAAATTACACAATTAAAGAGCTTCTATTTGCGGACGATCAAGCACTAATAGCAAAATCATAAAAAAAGAAATTAAAAAATCAGAAACAGAATTACAAGACCATATGAATAGTCCAAAACGAAGTGTGTAAGGAACATAACATGAAACTTAAGTTCATGCCCATATTTAATCGTATTCTTTCCACATGTATCATATTGTGTTTCCACATCTATCATATTCTTTCCACATCGATCATATTCTTCCCATATCGATTATATCACTCATATTCTTTCCATATAGATCATTTTCTTTCAGACACAAAGTTAGTTGCATATCCTTTACATGACGTAGCAGTCAACCCTAGCATTTTTGGCTGTTTGTAAATTCTTGGCAAATTTACGTTCAGTTGTTTGCCATTGCTTTCTGAGCGACCGGTATTCATACCATTGCGTGAAAATCAGCGCAATGTGGTCTGCTTTCAAATCGCTTCTATGTTTGGAACGATGTATGCGGGCTTACGAAATGCGTACGTAACCCCTTCGCCACAGTGCCGGCTATAGAGACATTCATCTAGAGCGGTGGTTCTAAACCGGTGTGGGAATTCCCCCCCCCCTCTCCTAGGGGGGAATTTTAGGGTTTCCGGGGGGGGGGGGGGGGGGGGGGGTTAAGATTATTTCAAGATCGCATTATTACAAGAATCGATTACTTGAAATTGTTTTTCCCTCCATACTTTACGGTTCTGTACTTCTCGCCCTTCTGAATTTCATTTTATAACGTAAGTTGACCCGCAAATTACGTTTTATGTAGATGTATAGACTTGTTTCTAGTATGTGATATTAAATTTAGCTTCTATTTTTACCTAGTACTGTAGGGATGGGGTGTGGGGTTATATGGAGGAAATACGAAAGCGGTGGGGGATAACTTTCTGAAACATATGGTGAAGGGGCGTATGGGCCAAAATAGGTTGAGAACCTCTAGTCAAAAGCATATTGTGCGTCCATCATACTCGTAAGCTGACTTTACGGTGATTGGTTAATGGACGATAGAGTCAATAAATAGAATCCGGGCAATCCAAGAATTTAAGAATACAATAACTACCACATGACAGGAAAACCAGATAAAACGTATTGGGTATCTGACCAGATAGGACTTCAAAGTACAAGGTACAGCTGATACTGACGAATATGGTGGTAACATTTGACACAGGGAATAGCAATCCAGGCTAGGGCATTAGTAAGTTAAAATGAGGGATACTATGATAACTTCATGAGGCGCTCGAGCGAGGGTTTAACAGCTCCCTTCGACATCAACTAGTAAAAAAGACTGACTACCTATTAATTCCACGTACAGTCAGACCTACAAAGTACGATTTCCCCTAACCACATTCTACTCCGGAACATGATTTTTTAAATAACAGCCCATGATGCTAACACAGCAGAAGAGCTATCCATGCAAGGGCACACTGCAAGACAAGAAAAGTGATCTTCCGACATATGACATGTTCTATGAAAAGGATTCTATCATCATTATCAAACGGAAATTCCAGACCAAAAGTTGTAGGATGACGTCTATCACTCTGCATCCATGGCCCATATACACATGTGAATTTAAAAAAAAAAAAAATCATTGAGGATTGTGGACACTGATCTCGTTCATTCAACAGCTGAAAACACAAACGAGTATGTCTTACGCCTCGAGTAAACAAAGATAGTTCCTTAGAGCTTATTTGACTACTCTCCGCCACGATGCTTAAAACACGTAATACGTACATTCACACACACACACACACACAACACACACACACAAACACACACACACACACACACACACACACACACACACACACACACGCACGCACGCACGCACACACGCACGCACACGCTTGATTCTCTGATCGTGTCTAATATGTTATGTGTTTTATTTTATATCTGTCACGTTGACTCCTGATGACGAGAGAAGGAAACAGGTCGCAGGGTTGCTACATTTACTATTGTTTTATCATGACTTCATAGGCCAGAATCGCCCTTACATATGTCTTCGTGTATCTTTAGTCTCAGTTTTAGAATCGTCGGTGATCACCTGCGACTGTTGATATTTTTTAGAAGAGCAAACTGACCTGTCATACAAAGTCTCGTGTACAGATGCGTCGTAGAGGTTCCCATCTCTGGTGCAGTTCTTCTTCTCACCCTTCATTACTTATGTTTGATTTCTCTTCTTCCTTATTTTAGTTCTTTTGGACCAATATTAACACATGATTGAAACAGGTGTAACTTCTCTTCCTCTTTTATCTCCTCCAACTCCTCCTCCTCCTCCTCTCTCCTCCTCCCTCCTTCCTCCACCTCCTCTTTTTACTTCTGCTTCGGCTCAATGATCTGGAGCAAACATCGGCGATAATGACTCTCCAATCCTCTTTGTCATTTCGTATTTAAATTGATGTTGCTTTACTATTATTGCCGGTCTCTCTGGCCGAGGGGTTACAACACTTTCTCCGTAATCCCGTTTATCACGCAGAGTCTCGGAGCAGGCGAGAGCTGGGAGCGGTTCGACCCCCGCTAGGTGACTTGCGGGATAACTGAGCCGGCCGCTCAGAAAGCAATGGCAAACTACTGAGCGTCATCTTGCCAAGAAATCAACATACAGCTGAAAGATGCTGCTGTTGACAGCGATGTCCTGTAAAGGATATGCAAAACATTTTTTTTAACTATTATTTGTTTCCTAGCAGTTTAACATTTACACATTCCTGTCTTTCTGCCTCTGTCTCTCTTGCCCAGTATTTTCCCGGTTAATGAGCTCTGTCGAACGAGAATTTCCATTCCTGCATTCGTTCGTCAACAGGAGACAAGCCTGACCACCAATTCCTCGATATGTGATGGCCCTTCCCCACAACAGATCCATAGTAGGAAACTGTGTTCGAGGCAGTGTTATGTTTTTTATTTTTACTCTTCTATACTGTAGATTTCGAACGCTTGCAGATTTCAATAACTCAGCATTTTATTCTTCAAACTATTTAAAACATCGCCTAAAACTACCACTCTATGGTGCTATTAGTAATTGGTATACAGCCATATATCCACACACACACACGCGCGCGCGCACGCACACGCAACACACACTCTCTCTCTCTCTCTCACACACACATGCAGACACAAACACAAATAAACAACAAAGAAACAGAGACAAACACTGTCCCCACTGACCTTCTGTGTCTAGCGAAAGGAGGATGACCTGCAACTGACCGCTTCAGTGTTCCCAAAGGATAGTTTTGATCCTTTTCCTGGTCCAGTCCAGGGATTGATTTTGAAAACCTCACATATAAAGTTGTCTTTCTCTGAGCAGCTAAATCTGAAGAAACAAGAGAACCTCACAACGTACATGTAAAAAAAAAAAAAAACACACACAATTTACTCTAGAACGTGCTCTTAAAAAGGGGGTACACCTGTGGATACATTATTTATTAAGAGGTGAAAGACAAACTGTCGCATTATGTATAAGGGATTGCCACTTTGTCACGTTGCTTAATAAAAGGGGATAAACAACATGTGGGGATAACATGCCCTATGTCCGAACAATATCTGTGCCTGTGTGTGTTAAGTATTTCAGGGAACATTTATTTCATTTATTCACTTCATATGCTATATAACTCTGAAGTATGCACCTGATGAGATGCAGTAAAATTAGCCAGACAAGGAATCGTGCAATAGTTATTTGTGGCTTATGTGTTTAAATTCACTATCCATTCATTCACTGGCACCTTGCCGTCTTGACAGACGATAGTTTGTGCTTTAAAAAGGCATAATAACTTTTAACTATGGCGGTAGCGATTGTGACTGATAAGGCCAATTTGCGCTGTAAATGTCCGTTCACAGTGGGTGCATGTGAACATGTGGTCATTTCCACCATCATGCACCATCTTACGTCTCAAACGCTTGGTGTGTGACTTTTCTGCAATAATTTTCTCCTTTGACTTTATTCCATTTCTGATATTTGCCCTCCATGCAACACGTTCAGCGGCGACTTGCTCCTAATGTGCATTATCAATGCCTGTATCAATCATGTCCCGCTTACACACATCTTTGTATCGTAGTAGAGGCCGACCCTGAGATCTCTTACCCATCGTAATTCACCAAAAAGATATCCTTTGGTATTCTCCCATCTCCTCATGTTCCTCTTGTACCTTGCGTGTCGAGGTGAAGTATAAACAGCAGGAGAGTGCCCGCTTATGGGCTTCATGTATCGATATACAATAGAACATGTTTAAAGATAAGATAGTAGTTGTCAGTACGAGGGTAACCGATTCGGTGTAAAACCAATCGGTGAACAAAAGTATGTCTACCCAGCACGTGAAGACATGATTTGGCAGACTGCGCGGAAGAAATCATGATGATTCAACGGGCAAGACGGCGTTTACCTACAAAGCGTTGTGGAAGGTAATGAGCACTGCAAGGCACGTAGAGCGCCCTGGTCATCCACTTCACATGTATTCGTCTCCAGTCGTCTTGACTTGTCTTGCCACTTGATTCAGATGGACTGAGGCGAGCGAGGAGGTCGAAGTTTAGCACAACTCTTCCTCACTTTAATCCAGTTAATCGCGCAAGTCATTCTTCACCAAAGATAAGAGGATTGACTTCATTGCACCTGGTGTGATTCCATGTAGCCCAGTCTTTCTCCGTTGAGTAGCTCACCTCCTGTCGAATGCGCCACACAGATCCATAACTCCTACGCTCATGGCCAGGACCTCGGGAGTCTCTGACAACATTTCACTCACGAATGGAATGACAAAATCTGAAAACGAACTCACGACATTCAGAGTTCCAGGAAGACAGTTTAACTACTTCGCTCCAGATAACTCCAGGGTCAGGATGTTTACTTAGCAAGTGGAACAGAAGAGGCTCGTAGAAGGACAGGCAGACATACATACAGATATAAAGATGACTCAATATAAACTACAGAAAGCAATGCCAAACTACTGAACGTAAACTTGCCACCAAGAGATCACAACAGAAAAAACAATGCTGGTGTTGACGACTGCGACATTCTGTAAAGGATATGCAACTAACTTTATATTCTAATTATTATCTATCAACATGTGGCAAACAAAACAAAAAAGGTCCCGAAGCAGACACATTTTTAGATCCGTGAACTGTTAGGGAACAGGTAGCTAGTCTCTCCCTCTCTTCTCTTAACAGACGACGAACGCAGGCACGAACCGTGATCCGACCGAGTAGTGCAGAAAAAAGAAAGGGGCAGAGAAAGACATGGCGCTTGTGATTGAAATGGGTAGAGCAATAGCGATAAAAATGGATTGGTTGTATATGTATGGGGGGGGGGGGGGGGGAATATTGACATGCAGGAACACGGCGTATTATGACAGTGATGATCATTATTATGATATTAACGATGGTGCAGACTATACTGATGTTAATGACCATTATTATGATGGTGATGACGATGATGACCTTGTCAACTATAATGTTAGGATCTCGATGATTATAATGACGGGAGCGGTTGAAATTATACTTCTTAAAATCATGGTAATGGTGACAATGATGGGTTTCATGATGATGATGATGATGATGATGATGATGATGATGATGATGATGATGACGATGCTTTTAACGATAATGGCAATTATAATGCGGCCGCTGTCGATGGTAATGACGATGATAATGACGATAACATATATGCTGAGGGCAAAGGCTACGATACTCACGTTTCATCCTTTAACACACTGTCGGCACCTTTCAACACAGAAAGCAGATGGTTGGTCATTGCTCGTTTTCTTAGAAGGTCTCGATAAAATCTGACACGAAGGTAAAAAGAAAACATGCATGTTTGTAACACCCCTCAAGCTAGCATTGCACTTCAAACCTAAACAAGCCACACAAATACACAGCAACTTTCCTTAGTCTGTAATTAAAAATGAATCACTAACATTTCTAGAAGTAGATGGTAAGCTTTACTGGAACACGACCTCAAGTAAAAAAATGGACCTTGCGGTTAAAGCCTTCGACCGCAAACACGCAATATCACTCACCGACGTAACTACATGAACACACACACACACACACACACACACACGCACGCACGCACGCACGCACGCGCGCGCACACACACACATATATATATATATATATATATATATATATATATATATATATATATATATATATATAAACCAGAGAGACGAATGGAGACGGATTGTATCTGCAGCAAAGAACCTCAATGGCTCGGAACGAAGATAAAGATGAAGATATATATTGTCACATTGCCGTCTTGACAGACGATAGTTTGTGCTTTCAAAACGGCATAATAACTTCTACCCATGGCGGTAGCGAATGTGACTGAGAAGGCCAATTCGCGCTGTAAATGTTCGTTCACAGTGGGTGCATGTGAACACGTGGTCATTTCCACCATCATGCACCATCTTACCTCTCACACGCTCGGTGTGTGACTTATCTGCAATAATTTTCTCCTTTGTCTTTATTCCATGTCTGATGTTTGCCCTTCCATGCAACACGTTCAGCGGCGACTTGCTCCCAATGTGCATTATCAATGCCTGTATCAATCATGTCCAGCTTACACACATCTTTGTATCGTAGTAGAGGCCGACCCTGAGATCTCTTACCCATCTGTAATTCACCAAAAAAGATGTCCTTTGGTATTCTACCATCATCCATCCTCCTAAGATGTCCTATCCATCTAAGTCTACGAAGACTGAGCATGGAATAAACCGTCACACAACCTGATCTTTCCAATACTTCAGTATTTGTGATTTTGTCTTGCCACTTAATACCAAGAATTCTTCGCAGACACCGCATATGAAAGCTGTTTAAACGTTTCTCTTGGTGTGAGTAAGTTGTCCAGGCTTTCACTGCCATAAAGAAGAGTACTAAGGACACAGGCTTGATAGACAAGGACTTTTGTTTTGGACAGTAAGCTTCCTGTTCTCCCAGACTCTTTTTCTTAACCTGTTCATTGTTGTTGCTGCCTTACCAATCCGGATGTTGATTTCCTGATCTAGGGATAATTCGCCTATTTCACCACTGATCCTGGATATGTAAAAATGGTCTACCATCTCTAGTTCGGCGTCGTCAATAAAGATTGATGGTACCCCAAGTGCACCTTGTGACATAATCTGTGTCTTCTTTTTGCTAATTGTAAACCAAATTCAGACAGAGCATTGGAGAATGCAGATAGTAGCATTGTAATTCTTCCTCAGAAGAGGGTCGTAACTGCAGCATCAATCTGCAAAAAGCAGCTCTCTGATCAGTAACTCTCCTAATTGTGGACTTGGCCTTCAATCTTGAGCATTGTAGAGGCCCGCCATCTGAGCGTGAGTGAATGTATATACCACTCATCCTGATCACGAAAGGCATATTTTGTCCTAGCCCCAAGCACCCATTGAAGCAGGCAGGCTGAGGCGGATCAGCAGCCAATTGGCCGGGGGCTGCCCAGCTTGAGGCGGGCGGTAGCTGATCAGTGACACCTGTAGGTGTCTCCAATCGTCAGATCCAACGCGTGGCGCCCCATGCCTACGCCAATTGACAGGGACTTATAACCCATAACAGTTGCCTCTCGCTTTAATTCCAAGACCGGTTAAGAGCAGGGATGGAGTTATTGCCTCTCCATAGCACAAAGCCTGGGCTAAAATGCTAAATATAGAGACCATGTGTTGCCCATGCAGCATGATCCCTCTCTGGCCTGCCCTAGTTCACTCCGGAGGAAAGGTAACACCTATACATCTGGAACAAGACAAGCTGCAGAAGCTGCCGGATTAGCAAAGCAATGCTCTAACTGTTCGCCTGTCGGAGCTTCGATCCTAGACCAGCTGCCAACCAAGACTTAGGGTCTGGTCTGCCCTGTCTTGACATTTTGTCTTTAGATTGCATTCGTCGCACCAGGACAAGGCTTGTATCCTCCCAATTGCGCTCTTCCGCCCGAAGCAGTTGGCACAATGTGGGGTGTCGGGTTTGGTTAAGCGCCGCCCAACGTTCGGCGCTAACAGAAAGCAGGTAGTACCGTCTACTGTCATAGGGTAGCTCAGTCATATCTGACTAAGACTTTACTCATCTGGCAACGGCAAACCATTGAATGTAAATTTGCCAAGAAATCACAAACAGCAAAAACATGCTGGAATTGACTGCGAATCCCTGTAAAGGATATGCAACTAACTAACTCATCAGTATCCTTGTTGTGGACTGGACACCTGTTTCATGATATCCGCGTGTATAATTCTAACAAAGCGAATGACCTGGAAATAGCCCTATGACGTGCACGCGGGAGCCAAGGAGCTAAAGATTAATGACCAGCCCATGGGCTGCCATAGCAAGATGATAGGAGAACCACCGGGTTAGGACAGGAGAGGCACCCAGGTGAGCGAACATGGTAAAATATTGAAAAAGTTATAGACTAAACTGCGGGGAGAGGGGGGGGGGGGGTTACTTTTAATTAAGAGAACATAGCATATACGCCTGAAAGCGCCAGTTATAGAAAGCATATACGCATGTGACAACAATCTTCTCCTCCAGACGCCTGGAGAAAGACACATGTGATTAGGATTCTACATCTGACTCAGCGTTTTGATATTCTAATATGATTGATGTAGCTTTTTATGTAAAGACTCTAGCCAAACAGAGACCGCAAGAACACCGCATGACGAAGAGAACACAGAAGAAGAACGAACGGCAAATTACACCATTAAAGAGCTTCTATTTGCGGACGATCAAGCATTAATAGCAAAATCATAAAAACAGAAATTAAAAATCAGAAACAGAATTACAAGACCATATGAATAGTCCAAAACGAAGTGTGTAAGGAACATAACATGAAACTTAGGTTCATGCCCATATTTATCGTATTCTTTCCACATGTATCATATTGTTTCCACATGTATCATATTCTTTCCACATCGATCATATTCTTCCCATATCGATAATATCACTCATATTCTTTCCACATAGATCATTTTCTTTCAGACACAAAGTTAGTTGCATATCCTTTACATGACGTAGCGGTCAACCCTAGCATTTTTTGGCTGTTTGTAAATTCTTGGCAAATTTACGTTCAGTTGTTTGCCATTGCTTTCTGAGCGACCGGTATTCATACCATTGCGTGAAAATCAACGCAATGTGGTCTGCTTTCAAATCGCTTCTATGTTTGGAACGATGTATGCGGGCTTACGAAATGCGTACGTAACCCCTTCGCCACAGTGCCGGCTATAGAGACATTCATCTAGAGCGGTGGTTCTAAACCGGTGTGGAATTCCCCCCCCCCTCTCCCAGGGGGGAATTTTAGGGTTTCCGGGGGCGGGGGGGGGGGGGGGGGGTTAAGATTATTTCAAGATCGCATTATTACAAGAATCGATTGCTTGAAATTGTTTTTCCCTCCATACTTTACGGTTCTGTACTTCTCGCCCTTCTGAATTTCATTTTATAACGTAAGTTGACCCGCAAATTACGTTTTATGTAGATGTATAGACTTTTTCTAGTATGTGATATTAAATTTAGCTTCTATTTTTACCTATACTGTAGGGATGGGGTGTGGGGTTATATGGAGGAAATACGAAAGCGGGTGGGGGATAACTTTCTGAACATATGGTGAAGGGGCGTATGGGCCAAAATAGGTTGAGAACCTCTAGTCAAAAGCATATTGTGACGTCCTCATACTCGTAAGCTGACTTTACGGTGATTGGTTAATGGACGATAGAGTCAATAAATAGAATCCGGGCAATCCAAGAATTTAAGAATACAATAACTACCACATGACAGGAAAACCAGATAAAACGTATTGGGTATCTGACCAGATAGACTTCAAAGTACAAGGTACAGCTGATACTGACGAATATGGTGGTAACATTTGACACAGGGAATAGCAATCCAGGCTAGGGCATTAGTAAAGTTAAAATGAGGGATACTATGATAACTTCATGAGGCGCTCGAGCGAGGGTTTAACAGCTCCCTTCGACATCAACTAGTAAAAAAGACTGACTACCTATTAATTCCACCGTACAGTCAGACCTACAAAGTACGATTTCCCTAACACATTCTACTCCGGAACATGATTTTTTAAATAACAGCCCATGATGCTAACACAGCAGAAGAGCTATCCATGCAAGGGCACACTGCAAGACAAGAAAAAGGATCTTCCGACATATGACATGTTTCTTATGAAAAGGATTCTATCATCATTATCAAACGGAAATTCCAGACCAAAAGTTGTAGGATGACGTCATATCACTCTGCATCCATGCCCATATACACATGTGAATTTAAAAAAAAAAAAAATCATTGAGGATTGTGGACACTGCTCGTTCATTTCAACAGCTGAAAACACAAACGAGTATGTCTTACGCCTCGAGTAAACAAAGATAGTTCCTTAGAGCTTATTGACTACTCTCCGCCACGATGCTTAAACACGTAATACGTACACACACACACACACACACACACACACACACACACACACACACACACACACACACACACACACACACACACACACACACGCACGCACGCACGCACACACGCACGCACACGTTGATTCTCTGATCGTGTCTAATATGTTATGTGTTTTATTTTATATCTGTCACTGTTGACTCCTGATGACGAGAGAAGGAAACAGGTCGCAGGGTTGCTACATTTACTATTGTTTTATCATGACTTCATAGGCCAGAATCGCCCTTACATATGTCTTCGTGTATCTTTAGTCTCAGTTTAGAATCGTCGGTGATCACTGCGACTGTTGATATTTTTTAGAAGAGCAACTGACCTGTCATACAAAGTCTCGTGTGCAGATGCGTCGTAGAGGTTCCCATCTCTGGTGCAGTTCTTCTTCTCACCCTTCATTACTTATGTTTGATTTCTCTTCTTCCTTATTTTAGTTCTTTTGTACCAATATTAACACATGATTGAAACAGGTGTAACTTCTCTTCCTCTTTATCTCCTCCAACTCCTCCTCCTCCTCCTCCTCCTCCTCCTTCTCCACCTCCTCTTTTTACTTCTGCTTCGGCTCAATGATCTGGAGCAAACATCGGCGATAATGACTCTCCAATCCTCTTTGTCATTTCGTATTGAAATTGGTGTTGCTTTACTATTATTGCCGGTCTCTCTGGCCGAGAGTTACAACACTTTCTCCGTAATCCCGTTTATCACGCAGAGTCTCGGAGCGGGCGAGAGCTGGGAGCGGTTCGACCCCCGCTAGTGACTTGCGGGATAACTGAGCCGGCCGCTCAGAAAGCAATGGCAAACTACTGAGCGTCATCTTGCCAAGAAATCAACATATAGCTGAAAGATGCTGATGTTGACAGCGATGTCCTGTAAAGGATATGCAAAACATTTTTTTAACTATTATTTGTTTCCTAGCAGTTTAACATTTACACATTCCTGTCTTTCTGCCTCTGTCTCTCTTGCCCAGCATTTTCCCGGTTAATGAGCTCTGTCGAACGAGAATTTCCATTCCTGCGTTCGTTCGTCAACAGGAGACAAGCCTGACCACCAATTCCTCGATATGTGATGGCCCTTCCCCACAACAGATCCATAGTAGGAAACTGTGTCGAGGCAGTGTTATTGTTTTTATTTTACTCTTCTGTACTGTAGATTTCGAACGCTTGCAGATTTCAATAACTCAGCATTTTTATTCTTCAAACTATTTTAAAACATCGCCTAAAACTACCACTCTATGGTGCTATTAGTAATTGGTATACAGCCATATATCCACACACACACACGCGCGCGCGCGCACGCACACGCACACACACTCTCTCTCTCTCACACACATGCAGACACAACACAAATAAACAACAAAGAAACAGAGACAAACACTGTCCCCACTGACCTTCTGTGTCTAGCGAAAGGAGGATGACCTGCAACTGACCGCTTCAGTGTTCCCAAAGGATAGTTTTGATCCTTTTCCTGGTCCAGTCCAGGATTGATTTTGAAAACATCACATATAAAGTTGTCTTTCTCTGAGCAGCTAAATCTGAAGAAACAAGAGAACCTCACAACGTACATGTAAAAAAAAAAAAAACACACACAAAATTTACTCTAGAACGTGCTCTTAAAAAGGGGGTACACCTGTCGATACATTATTTATTAAGAGGTGAAAGACAATCTGTCGCATTATGTATAAGGGATTGTCACTTTGTCACGTTGCTTAATAAAAGGGGATAAACAACATGTGGGGATAATATGCCATATGTCCGAACAATATCTGTGCCTGTGTGTGTTAAGTATTTCAGGGAACATTTATTTCATTTATTCACTTCATATGCTATATAACTCTGAAGTATGCACCTGATGAGATGCAGTAAAATTAGCCAGACAAGGAATCGTGCAATAGTTATTTGTGGCTTATGTGTTTAAATTCACTATCCATTCATTCACTGGCACCTTGCCGTCTTGACAGACGATAGTTTGTGCTTTAAAAAGGCATAATAACTTTTAACTATGGCGGTAGCGATTGTGACTGATAAGGCCAATTTGCGCTGTAAATGTCCGTTCACAGTGGGTGCATGTGAACATGTGGTCATTTCCACCATCATGCACCATCTTACGTCTCAAACGCTTGGTGTGTGACTTTTCTGCAATAATTTTCTCCTTTGACTTTATTCCATTTCTGATATTTGCCCTCCATGCAACACGTTCAGCGGCGACTTGCTCCTAATGTGCATTATCAATGCCTGTATCAATCATGTCCCGCTTACACACATCTTTGTATCGTAGTAGAGGCCGACCCTGAGATCTCTTACCCATCTGTAATTCACCAAAAAAGATATCCTTTGGTATTCTACCATCATCAATCCTCCTAAGATGTCCTATCCATCTAAGTCTACGAAGACTGAGCATGGAATAAACTGTCACACAACCTGATCTTTCCAATACTTCAGTATTTGTGATTTTGTCTTGCCACTTAATACCAAGAATTCTTCGCAGACACCGCATATGAAAGCTGTTTAAGTTGTTCTCTTGGTGTGAGTAAGTTGTCCAGGTTTCACTGCCATAGAGAAGAGTACTAAGGACACAGGCTTGATAGACAAGGACTTTTGTTTTGGCAGTAAGCTTCCTGTTCTCCCAGACTCTTTTTCTTAACCTGTTCATTGTTGTTGCTGCCTTACCAATCCGGATGTTGATTTCCTGATCTAGGGATAATTTGCTATTTACCACTGATCCTAGATATGTAAAATGGTCTACTATCTCTAGTTCGGCGTCGTCAATAAAGATTGATGGTACCCCATGTGCACCTTGTGACATAATCTGTGTCTTCTTTTTGCTAATTGTTAAACCAAATTCAGAACAAGCATTGGAGAATGCAGATAGTAGACATTGCAATTCTTCCTCAGAGTGGGTCGTAACTGCAGCATCATCTGCAAAAAGCAACTCTCTGATCAGTACCCTCCTAATTTTGGTCTTAGCCTTCAATCTCTGAGCATTGTAGAGGCCGCCATCTGAGCGTGAGTGAATGTATATACCACCATCCTGATCACTGAAATGCATATTTCAGTAGAAGTGAAAAGTATATTCCAAAGAGGGTGGGAGCTAGTACACAACCTTGCTTAACTCCACTCTTGATTTCAAATTCTTCAGAAGTTGCACCATCAAACTTGATTATACCCTTCATGCCTGTGTGGAACGATTCCACAATGGACAGAAGAGTTGGTGGGCAGCCAATCTTCTTTAGTGCCTTGAACAGACCCTCACGACTGACCAAATCAAATGCCTTTGTGAGGTCGATGAAGGCAATAAACAGTGGTTGATTCTGTTCACGGCATTTTTCTTGCATTTGTCGCAATGAGAATATCATATCAGTGGTAGACCGGTTCTGTCGAAAGCCACACTGTGATTCGGGGTAGACTTGATCTCCTAGGACTTGAAGTCTGCGCAGAACAATTCTGGCAAATACTTTTCCAACAATACACAGAAGTGAGATACCCCTATAGTTGTTGCAGTCGCTCCGATCGCCCTTGTTCTTGTACAGTGTTATGATGCTTGAATCTTTGAAATCCTGTGGGACTTGTCCTTCACGCCAGCATAGCTCTATTAGCTGGTGGATCTGTATAGTGAGTGTGTCTTGCCCACTCCTGATAACCTCTATTGGAATCCCATCCTTACCTGGAGCCTTGCCAGATGCAAGTTCATTTATAGCACACTTAACTTCTGTTATGGTGGGAAGTGTGTCCAGGTGGTCAAGAGTTGGTAGAGCCTCTATGGCGTTGAGGGCATCATCCGCTAGCTTGGTCTCACTTGAGTAAAGCTCTAAATAGTGCTCTACCCATCTGTCCATCTGCTGTTTCTTATCAGTGATGATTTCTCCAGTCAAGGTTTTCAATGGTGCACTTCTTTTGATCACTGGACCACAGGCTTTCTTTATTCCTTCATACATGCTTCTTATGTCTCCCTTATCACTTGCGATTTGAATGGACTCACATAACTTGATCCAATAATCATTTGCACACTGCCTGGCAGCCTTTTGCACATCCTTCCTAGCTTGCCTAAGCTCACTCAGAGTGTTACGCGTTGGTCTTTCCTTGTTTCTTAAGAGAGCTTTCTTCTTCTTATCAATCAAGGGCTGCAGAGTCTCGCTGTTGGCCGCAAACCAGTCCTGCCTCTTATGATCCACAGTGCCGTAAACCCCTACGGCAGTTTTATAAAGAGTTTCCTTAATTTGACCCCACTTTTCATTTACTGTACAATTTTCTGGTGTATCAGTGAAAGCGTCTTCAAGTTGCTGTTGAAACTGAAAGCACTTTTCAGGATCATGAGTGTTAATAATATTAATCCTGAGGCTAGATTTGTGTTTAGCTGTGTAGATTCTCTTTGGTCTCAGTCTAACCCTTGCAACAACCAAAGAATGATCCGTATCACAGTCAGCACTGTGGTAACTACGAGTCAATGATATATGGTTCAGATGTTGTCTCCGTGTGATGATGAAGTCCAGCTGGTGCCAATGGCCGGATCTTGGATGTTTCCATGTGACCTTATGCATCTCTTTTGTTTTAAAAAAGAGTTTGTAATACATAGGTCATTACTGGTGCAATGCTCCAGCAGCCTTTGCCCATTTTCATTCATGCGACCGATGTTGTATTTTCCAAGGCACACTGGCCATGAACTCGAGTCTTTGCCCACACGAGCATTGAAATCACCGAGCATATAAATGTAGTCAGATTTTGGAACTGCCTTGATCACGGAGTCTAACTCCTCATAGAACGAATCCTTCACATCATCAGAGGAATCGAGTGTCGGTGCATATGCAGTAATAATGGTGGCAAACCCACAAGAGGTTGCCAAGCGCAGGGATAATAGTCTTTCATTTCCTCCTGCTGGAATTTCAATCATTCCCAGTAGCGAATTCTTCACTGCAAAGCCCACACCGTGTTGCCTTTTTTCTGCCTGCCCTCTACCCTTCCAGAAAAAGGTGTAGTTGTTTTCCCTGAGTGACCCTTCCTCAGCGAGGCGAGTCTCCTGCAGGCCAGCAATATCAATGTTTAGACGATTGAGTTCGGCATCAATCACAGCCGTTTTTCTCACATCGTCAATATTGGTCAAGTCAGTGGAAAATCCTGGACACATGGTTCTCACGTTCCAGGTTGCAAGCCGTAGCTTGAGGTTTCTATTTTTATTTTTGTTTGTACCTGGTGCATTGGTTTTACAGCCTGCGATTCAGATTTTGTCCTAGCCCCAAGCACCCATTGAAGCAGGCAGGCTGTGGCGGATCAGCACCCAATTGGCTGGGGGCTGCCCAGCTTGAGGCGGGCGGTAGCTGATCAGTGACACCTATAGGTGTCTCCCACCGTCAGAGGCAACGCGTGGCGCCCCATGTCTACGCCAACTGACAAGGACTTATAACCCGTAACAGTTGCCTCTCGCTTTGATTCCGAGACCAGTTAAGACCAGGGATGGAGTTATTGCCTCTCCATAGCACAAAGCCTGGGCTAAAATATAGAGATCATGTGTTGCCCATGCAGCATGATCCCTCTCTCGGCCTGCCTAGTTTATTCCAGAGGAAAGGTAACACCCCTACATCTGGAACAAGACAAGCTGCAGAAGCTGCCGGATCAGCAAAGCAATGCTCTAACTGTCCGCCTGTCGGAGCTTAGATCCTAGACCAGTCGCCAACCAAGGCTTAGGGCCTGGTCTGCCCTGCCATGACATTTTGTCTTTAGCTTGCATTTCCTCGCACCAGGGTAAGGCTTGTACCCTCCCAATTGCTCTCTTCCACCCGAAGCCGTTGGCACAATGTGGGGTGTCAGGTTTGGTAAGCGCCGCCCAACGTTCAGCGCTAACAGAAACCAGGTAGTACCGTCTACTGTTATATATATATTAAATTCACTATGGAAATACATTATTTCGTAAAGGGGATAGATTAATAATCCAAAATTTAAATATATCTTTATATTCTATCTTATCAAATGCTTTAATGTAGTCAATAAAGCGCAAATATATATCTCTGTTAATTTAAATCGTTCCTTCAGATGTATACGGTATTATTTGTGTGTTTACCTTGTATAAATATACATTTCTCACCACTAATGACTCTTCATTCTTCTCGTCAGTATTTTTGTCACATGACTCATTAAACGAATTGTGCGATGTGTTGTTTTTTTTAAAGTGTTAAATGGATTGCACATATGTTTTTGTTACCGCTATGCAAATGTATTAAATAGATACTCGCGTACATATGTCATTCAAAAATTGTGTTATAACTTCTGTAGCCAGTTCATCAATAGTTTTAATTTCTTTGACTGTGATATCAACTGGTCCTGGAGATGTACATTTCTCCATGTGTTGCATGGTATCTTCGACTTCTACATTTAACATGTGTGGTCCTTCACACTGTTTGTGAGTGGTTGTTCTCATGTGTCATCGTCATCATCATCATATAACACGTTATTATACTATGTCTATGTTTCAGTTACATTTTCTTTGTCTAGTAACATTTTACATCTTTTCTTTTCAAACAACTAACTGCTGTATACTTTCAAACATTCAAAAAGCCTTCTAAGAGCTCCACCCCAGGGATCACTGAAAGTTCGTCTTGTATATAATTCGTGTGGCACTTAGGGCATACCTACGTTTCCGCGACTTTCGTTGTTAGGGAAAAGTTTTAAATCTCTGTTTTCAGTTAGTTAGTTAGTTAGTCTTTCCTCTTGAGCCTAAGGCGGCGCATAGGGCAGAAGTCCTGTCTCTCCATGCTTGGCGGTTCGCTGCTACCTGTTGTAGATCTTGGATATTTACTTGGCCATTGAATGAGCCTTCTCTAATGATGGTTCTACGCAGGGTCTCTCTTGGTCTTCCCCGTTTTCTTTTCCCTACTGGTGACCATATGAGGGCTTGGTAGGGGAGTCTTGACTTGTCCATTCTGAGTACATGGCCGATGTAGTTCCAACGGCGTCTTCTTATGAAATTGGATACTGTATCTTGCTTAGTCTCTTGTCTTATTTGCGAATTGGTTCTGAAGTCTGTCCAGTGGATGTTTAGAAGTCTTCTAAGACATTTGTTCTCAAAATTGTCTAATTTTTTATCTAAAGCTACCGTTGATTTCCAACTTTCACAACCATACGTTAACACTGGAATCACACAAGAGTTGAAGATTTTAAGTTTTGTGTGTTTGCTGAGTGTCTTTGACTTCCAGATGTTTGACAGCTTATTGAAGGCACTAGATGCCAGTGCGATTCTAGATGATATTTCTGGTGTTGAGTCCCCTGTAGATGTCATTTGCTTCCTAGGTATGTAAAGCTGTTGACTTTTTCAAGAACGTAGCTGTTCAATTTGGTGTCATCTGAACTGGTGGTAAGATCAATAGTCTTTGTTTTTGTGGTGTTAATTTGGAGGCCAATTTGTCCTGAAACATTTTGGAGGTGGTTTATTTTCTCTTGGGCATCCGGGTGTGTTGAACTCAAAAGCACTACTGTTTTCAGTGAAACGGGAGAAATCTGTGATTAGTACACAGCGAGTTCATGAGAACACCCCCCCCCCCCCCCCCCAAAGAACAAGTAAATAAATAAAATAAAAGAAAGAAACACCCTGGATTTGGAATAAACTTTGTGAAAGGTGAATATTCCACATGTAAATATTTAATTTTTCGGGGATCTTAATTCGAATTCAAGTGTTGTTGTTTTTTTTTTTTGGGGGGGGGGGGGGGGGGGGGGGGGGGGGCAGATGTGACGTCAGAGCGTTAGTATGAATGAAAGAGTGAAAACTTACAGTTCATGTCTGACCACTGGGCATGAAAGTTGTATGTTGCGGCGTACCTCTTAAAACAGGGACAGGTCTATGCCAGACCTTAGTGGACATTCTAAACCATGTTAAAGGTAAGAACCCATTCAATCAATATATTAGGTCGGTTAACCGTTCGGTTATTTTCCTTGGATCAAAACGATGCAACTCTACGCCGGCAGTGTTTTGACAGCATAGACAGGGTCAACCGCGTGAAGGAGTGCAAGATTGAACATGGTTTGGCCTTTCTGGACTGAATCTAGCTGAATAATTTTCAAGGGCTGGTTTGAACCCTGTAGCTTAGGGGAAGTGTCTGAAATTTACCCCTTCAGACCCAGAGCATTCGATCGAATCCCATCATAGAGATGTTACAGCCAGTACTCAAGTCATTATCATAATGCGGCTGATCAGAGACAGTGCGCCGATAGGTGCGCGCGCGAGCACACACACACACACACACACACACCACACACGCACACCGTCTGTTACTTACCATAGTGCGCTAATGTGTGCTATCTTTATATACGCACCTAGTCTTTGCGGCTTAACAGAATTAGGTAGTCTGTGTGGTCTTTGTATACACACATACCCCTTCCCATATAACCTAGTGCTCTGGTCTGGGCTTTCTTGGTACACACACCTACCCTTTATGGCCTA
Source organism: Cepaea nemoralis (assembly GCA_014155875.1). Lineage (NCBI taxonomy): Eukaryota > Metazoa > Mollusca > Gastropoda > Stylommatophora > Helicidae > Cepaea > Cepaea nemoralis. Next base: position 176,636 of record JACEFZ010020405.1, read on the forward strand.
ACGAAATGCGTCAGTATGTCAACTAACACCCACATACCTAAACCTGCGAAGGAAATAGCAACTTGGGCTTAATCCTAGCCAGTCAGGATGTGCTGTGCTGAATCTTGACATGGTTACATCCGAATATGTCTCTCTGCAGATGTCACATTCCAGTATCAGTCTTGCACACCCCGCTGGTTTCTGAGTTTAGAGAGGGGAAGTGGAGTATATAAAGTCCCCGCGGAGATAGTATATTGCTAGCGTGTTAGAGGAAAGCCTCTACACCAACTTAACTCCGATAGATGCAAACGCTTGTCAGGGTTCAGGCGGAATGCACACCAACGCTTCGGACTTAAGGGTTAATACTCAGACTTTCCGAGGATTCACAAACAACAACAACAACAACAACAACAACAACAACAACAACAACAACAACAACAACAACAACAACAGCAGCAGCATTGTAACTTACAGGACATTGCCAATCTCTGCATTCAAAATTCTCATAGACTTTGTTACTTCTGCTAACTGGTTCTGTATATCGTTCATCTTCTGTACAAGCCTGTGTGGACAGAGTTAACACAATTAACTCTTTGCTGGATTATGTCTGAATGTATATCCGTCTGACTATCTGCCTGTCTGTCTGTTTATCTCTCTGTCTCTATATCTGTCTGGGGGGTCTGGGGTGTCAGGCATAGGTAGTACCTTTGGTAAAGATGACTGTCACTCACTTTTCAGGGACCATTCCCCACTGGTCCATGCCTGACATCCAGCTCACGTCTGTGGCTCCTAATAGCTGTCAGCATGCGACAGCGGCCACCCCCGTGCAGTAGCTGTAACAGGCTGGCTAAACCAGGCGTGGGTAACTGATTTGGTGTCAAACTAATCGGTGAACTACGGTATGCCTACCCAGCATGTGAAAACAGGATTCGGCAAACTTCTCGGAAGAAATCATTGATGATTCAACTGGCAAGACGGTGTTTACCTGCAAAGCTTTGTGGAATGTAATGAGCACGGCACGGCAAGTAGAGCGCCCTGGTCATTAACTGCACCTTTATTCGTCTCCAGTCGTCTTGACTTGTCTTGCTACTGGACTCAGATGGACTCCGGCGAGAGAGTGAGGTCGACGAATTGCGTAATTCTTCCTCACTTTAATCCAATTCATCGCGCAAGTCATTCTTCATCTAACTTCATCACGACTGCAAGAGCTGTGAAGAAAAGGCTTGATAGAAAAACCACTACAGGCGATCCTCCTCCTGAAACGTCAAGCATTCTTTCCCATTATTGTCAAAGAACATTTCGAGCCAACATATGCCTTATCAGCCATCTTAGAACTCACGGCTCCATACAATTCAACCCCACTAGATGAAATGAATGGCCATCATCATTCTTGATGGACAAACAACATGCTATCTGTCTGACTGTCTGCCTGTCCGTTTGTCTGTCTGACTGTCTATTATGCAAATGTGTATGTCAGATTGTGTATGTAACTAAGTAAGTATTATGTAGACATGCAGGTTGTTAGGTAAGTAAGTGATTACGTTTGCACGTCCGTGTAGGTAGGTGTCTATGTCTGTGCCTAAGTGATTGTTCGTACCTATGCTACTCTTCTCTTCTTCTTCTTCTTCTTCTTCTTCTTCTTCTTCTTCTTCTTCTTCTTCTTCTTCTTCTTCTTCTTCTTCTTCTTCTTCTTCTTCTTCTTCTTCTTCTTCTTCTTCTTCTTCTTCTTCTTCTTCTTTTTCTTCTTCTCCTCATCCTCCTCCACCTCCTCCTCCCCCTCCTCCTCCCCACCTCCTCCTCTTCCTCCCCCTTCTTCTTCTTCTTCTTCTTCTTCTTCTTCTTCCCTGCTCCTCTTAATCATGTTTCTGCTACTGTTCCTCATCATTCTTCTCCTCCTCTCCTTCTCCTCCTCCTCCTTCTCCTCCTCCTCCTCACGCCTCATCCGCCTTCTCGCCGTCTCCCCTTTGTGATTGTTCTTCTGCTTCTTCTTCTTTCGCTCTTTATCTTCCTTTATGTTACACTTTCAGATAAACCTTGACATTATTTGATCGCATTTATGAGGTGATACAGACGCCACGAGAACAAGTCAATAAGTAAGTCACAAATGGCTGGAGAAAAATAGCTAAATATGATAACAACTTGAAACCAGTTTATTTTTATACATGCATTGTCCCTTTATTTCTCAACATAATTTCTACCTATATTGATGCACGTATCCTATCGTTTTATCAACCTCCCAACCCGGCTGCATAGAACTGCCTGCTCTGTTTTCTAAACCACGTTTTCACTTTACATTCAACTTCGGCGTCGTTCGCGAAATATCTCCAGGCAAGGTGGGTTTTAAGTGGACCAAAAAGATGGAAATCGCAAGGGGCTAAGTCGGGGCTGTAAGGTAGATGTTTCAGAACTTCCCACCTTAGCTGGTTAATTTTCTTCTGAGTTAATCGAGCCGTATGTGGTCTGACATTGTCATGAAGAATCAACACTCCTCTAGTCAGCAGTCCTGGACGTTTTCTTCAAATTGCATCACGAATAATCGATAGAACTTCACAGTACGATTCAGAATTCACATTGTCACCCTTCTTCTTGAAATTGGTTAAAAGTACTCCTTGACAATCTCAGAACACTGTCAACATAATCTTCCCTGCTGGTGGCGTAACCTTGCATTTTCGGACACAAAGCGAAGAAGGATGTTTCCATTGCATTGAAGCGCGCTTTGATTCGGGCTGATAATCAGCATAAACAGGAAGCATTTAGAATAACGAAGACACAAACAATAGATTGCACGATTTATTGCCTGGAATATTTCGCTGCATCTCGTCAGGTACATACTGCAGAAATCACACAACTTACGTGAATTAATTAGATAAATCTTCAAACTGAAATATACACATGTTCGCACAGTAATGTCGATTGTCTACCACGGTAATTTTAAACTGACTAACATGTCTTTCTGCTTACACAAGGACGGCTTACGAAGGTTGATTATTATAGCTTCAGCAAACTTTAACAATCGACTACTTTGTGTGTTGAACAACACCGGAAGGCACTGTCTCTTTCAACCATGTGACCGCTCTCGAGCACATGTCTCCCGACCGATGAAGCCGGACTGTTCCGGTGTGTCGGCCTGCCTAGGCTACCATCTTCTGTGTGTAGTATCTTGTCCACCCAATTCGGAATGTGTTCCGAAACCCTGCAATGTAAATGTCGCTCAGTTCTGCCTATGTAGATGGCCTCACATCTACATGTAAATTGGTAAATACAATTTGATTTGGCGTACAAAGCTACAGGTTCTTTTACTGCTGGGACAGGGATCGGTGTGTTTCTGTACCTGATGACTAGAGTTGCAGCACAGAATGTTCGCTCGACTGCTGTGGTGAGCCGGTCCCGCAGACGTTGCATTACGTCATCTCCTCGGAAGGTTAGCTGGATGAATACCTTGAGTTTAGGGACTGTAGTTACTTCTGATTTCGGTTTGGGCTGTTGGCAGTGGCGCTTTATAAATCCTGTGGAGTACCCATTCAGGTTTAAGGCATTCTTTAGAGTTTCAAATTCCTCTGTCAGTGTGTCCTGGGTGCATATCTTCCTAGCACGGTCAAACAGGGTCCGTACTAAGCCCCGTTTGTACTGGACAGGTGCGAAGCTCTGAAAATTTAAGTATGGGCCAGTCCATGTTTCTTTGCGGTACACCGATCTTTGAATTGTGCCGTCTGCTCTACGTCTCATTAGGATATCTAGAAACGGCAACGCTTCGTTGTGTTCGTGTTCCATAGATAAAGAGATGTTTATATGTGTCTCGTTCATTGTGGCCTGGAACGACGTTGCTTGTAGCTCGTCTGTGGTGATAATTAGTATATCGTCCACGTAACGACGGTAAAAGGCCAAGTTATTGATTTCTGAGGATCTCTTTTCTTCTAAGTGTGCCATGAAGATGTCCGCTAGAATAGGTCCAAGTAGGCTCCCTATGGCCACTCCGTCAATTTGGCGATATGACTTGTTTAGAAAGTTGAATTGTATGTTGGCAGTACATAATTTTAATAGCCTCTCTATAATAGCTGATGGTATGCCTAGTTTTAGTTGTTTGTCTCTAATGCGTTCGCTTATTATATTCACGGTCTCATCTAATGGAACGTTGGTGAATAAAGAGGCAATATCCATGCATGCCAAGTGTTTGTTGTTTACGTCCATAGTATCCAATAATTCCACTAGTTCGAATGTATCTCTGAGTGTTCTTGGATCGAAGGACTGTCGTACTGGCTTTAAAATTTCAGCTAGCCATCTCGCCATTCGGTGTTGTGCAGAGTTAACCATTTAAAGGATCGGTCTTAGTCAGATGCCGGGCTTGTGAAGCTTGGGGAGACCGTACATCTGAGGTGTTTGGGAGCCACGCGGTGTGAGCGTTTTTGCAGTGGCCTCACTGATGAGTCCCGCATTCACAAGTGACTGGATTTCTTTCCTCATTTTTGCATCCAGGTCCTCCGACTTGTTGACTATTTGCTCTACTCTGAATTTAGATGCATCTGATAATATTTCATCCATTTTTCTCTGGTAGTCTGATATGTCCATCAGTACTGCACCATTCCCTTTGTCAGGTTTCAATATTACGAGGGTTTTGTTGGCCTTTAACGCTTTTAAGGCAGTAAGGTGTTCGTTGGTCAGCGGACATGTCTGTTTAGAGGGGGTTGTGCGATACTGGTGTTCTAAATCTACCAGTTTGGCCTTCAGCCACCCGACTGACTCAGCAGAAGTAGGTGATAACTTGGAGACTTGATCAAACAACATTTCAAATTGTGCTTGCGACTCAACACGGTTAATGTGTTTGGGCTTTATGCAGAATTTTAATCCGTATGCAAGGGCCTCCGTTTAAATGTTGAGTACGTACGACGATAAGTTCCTGACATACTTCTCTCGGTTGTCTAGAAATGACGTTGTTATCTTTTCAGTGCTCAGTGATTTGTTGAGGCGAGCATTCTCTGCGATTTTCACCTTGTACCCTGTTTCTGTACAGAATTTGGTGAACTTCAAGTAGCCATACAAGCTCAATTCTTTGGTGACGTAGTAGGCAGAACTATGTGTGCGCTTGAGGTTGGCCAGCTTAGACTGGGTTTCATATATCTGGTTTTTTGTCAGTCGTCTCAGGTTTTTTCTTGTTGGACATATTCTGTCCGCCCTGAGAGATCTGAAATACCGGTGAGGGAATATTCCCGTCTTTAGGCATTCCTTGCGAAATCTCAATCGACATCCTGTACCGATAATTTACACTTCAGCTTGAGTAATCCATCCAATCGCTTCACAGTTGGTATTGGGAGGCGACGTTTCAGAAATTCAAAACAATGTTTTCCCGTGATGAATTTGAACCGTGCGAACATGTGTATATTTCAGTTTGAAGGAATTATCTAATTAATTCACGTAAGTTGTATGATTTCTGCAGTATGTACCTGACGAGATGCAGCGAAATATGCCAGGCAATAAATCGTGCAATCTATTGTTTGTGTCTTCGTTATTCAAATTCATCACGGGAAAACATTGTTTTGAATTTCTGAAAGGAAGCATTTTCTTATGAATGTCCATAGTAGGTAGTCCTTTTGCCTACCAAAAAAAACAAAAAAAACTCACAACAGCATGTTGCTCTTTAGTTGTATACTCCGTAAGTACAGTCGCCATTTTGTTTATGCGCTGCTCATGCACATGACACACATAGCGCCACCCGACGAACGGGAATATAAAGTTCGTTGTTGCTGTCACCTAATGACACCTGTAGAAAACATCACCTAAATTTACCTGGCATCCCACAGAACTGTGTGAATTGTTTATTGATTCGCCCTCGTAAATACTTACGTTTTGTATAAAGCGTCGTTTTCCGTTATTGGTGTCTCACATACAGATCCATTGATCACCAAGACAAACAACAGGGCAACAGAAGCTAAGCAGGAATCCAGCTCCATTCACAAGTTTTACAGCCTGCAAAGACACATTGTGGTAGCAAATGAGAGATATAAACATGCCTTTGTCAAGCAAAATGATCACATTCCAATGTCTTGGAGTGTTTGGTTATAGTCTTACTTAATAAATTACATGAATAAAATTGCTTAAACTGTGGTAAAGCTTTTGAAATGTAAACAGTGTAAGAGAAAAAGAAAAAATAAGTTGTGGAATAGTTGTATGAGCGGCTTTACAAAACACAGTTAAGGTAAACAAAAGATGTTGCGGTATCAATGCCTTATATCAGCAAACAAACACAATAAAACAAAACGATTTATAAACTACGTAGATGATGATACAACAAAGACTACATGAAAGCATAATAACAGAATGGAAATATGAAAAAAAAATAAATACATGAAAACAAACGTTTCTATTTGTCCCACAGTCCCATGATATGCATCACTCCGATACTTTATAGAACTCTCGGTACCCAGTGGGTGATATTTTAGGGTTCAACCCTTACACGGTCAGTTGGACTAAAATGTTGACTTCTCATCCTTGACTTTGGGACGTAAATTACAAATACCTCAGAAGTCGCCGTGGGCTTGCGTGATGGCAAGGGACACTGGTAACAGAAAAGCTAACTCACACGCAAACATCAGTCCAGTACACTAGGAGTAGTAGCACGTGTATACACTACGCTTGAGTTCAAAGCCAGCGAAGGAGAAATGAAAGCAGGCTGCCTTTACTTTACTCATGTAACACTGGCTAGACTAGTGAGCACATACATTAGAGTGAGACCTCAAACTCATGGGGAAGGGAATTGGAGACATATAGATAATACAGGAAGGCCATGGGTAGTGCTGAAAGAGACAGCGAAGGATGAAAGGCATTGGCGTGAGTTGGTGACGAGCATATGAGAGATACAAGGCGAAACAGCCGGAAGAAAAAATCCAGGTTGTCGGTATTGTGTTTGACATTACACTGCGCCTGCCGATTTGTCTAAACATATTGGCCTAGCACTGTGTACCCATTCATAGTATAACTAAACAATTTTATTTGGAATCCACAAGGCAAAAGAAATAGAGCAAGACCCAAAAAACTCAAGGAGAGGAGAAGCACAGACAGAAATTGATGATATAGAGAAGACATGGTTTGAACTGGACGAGGTAGCTAAGTATAGGATGGCTGCAGGGACTTCGTTGAGGGTGTATGCCCCAATGCAGGATTGATGGCGGAAGATGAGAGACTATATACCCAGTACGGTTCATAGAATGAAACAGTGTCCTTTACTGACATACATGACTATACATAGATATGCACAGTACGGTTCATAACATGAAAAAGTGTCCTTTACTGACATACATGACTATACATAGATATGCACAGTACGGTTCATAAAATGAAAAAGTGTCCTTTACTGACATACATGACTATATATAGATATGCTCAGTACGGTTCATAACATGAAAAAGTGTCCTTTACTTACATACATGACTATATATAGATATGCTCAGTACGGTTCATAACATGAAAAAGTGTCCTTTACTTACATACATGACTATATATAGATATGCTCAGTACGGTTCATAACATGAAAAAGTGTCCTTTACGTACATACTTGACTATATATAGTATCTAATACTGTTACAGTTCCTACCATTATTAATAACAGGTTTTCTGCTTAGGAATCTATTTTGACTGAATTTTCTGTTCATAGTTGCACGAATCAGTCAATCAATCATTATTAATACAAGCTTTCTTGCCGCCTAAATCAACAGGGGATCCTTGCTGCAATTTCCCAAGCCCTTTCCCGACCTTTCAGGAAACGCCTGTCAGTGCATTTCAAGTTCTGCCACGTAATTGTCCCTGCTGCAATTTGTATCTCCTCGTGATCTCTACGTCATGCAATGAAACGGTAATCAACCAAGAACTTACTAATTGCTGAACTGATGGAGATGGCCGTTATATTTATGATTGATAAAGCGGCGTAGTGGATTCATTCCACAAAGGCCAGTTAGATTCACACGTTGACTTCTCGTTTAGAATGCAATGGCAAACTACTGAACATAAACTAGCCTAGAAAATCAAGCTTGGGGTCCTGTAAAGGACATTGTTTACTTAGTTGCATATCCTTTACAGGACGTAGTCGTCAACCTTAGCAGATTTTGGCTGTTCGTGATTCTTGGGCAAGTATTTGTTCAGCAGTTTGTCATTGCTTTTTGAACGACCGGCACGCATAAAAAAAAACCAACGCAAGATAGTCTGTTGCCAAACCACCCAGTAGTTATAAGGATTAATTCATAGCTTACCATTAATAAACAATTTGTATTTGATACAGATACGACATATCCCCAATGATATTCTCATAGTTCAGTTATGGGATATCAGGTGCCACGGTGGCATAGTTTTAGTGAGCTTGCCTGACAAGACAGTGATCCAGGTTCAATCTTCCGCACTC
>JACEFZ010020405.1:190000-255000 GCA_014155875.1 Cepaea nemoralis
TAACCAATGTTCTGCTATTTTGAGTTCTTGTATGATATATATGTTTATTCTGCTTTCTGTCTAGTTGAATTCCCCCCCCCCCCCCTCCCCTACAATTTCTGCTTCAGCGTTGCAATTATTTCAAATCGTGCCTGTTGTGATTGCTGTAGGATGGATACAGTTATTGGTGCGATATTGACCACATCACGGCTCACGTTGAAATAAACATGCGCAGACACAAACAGACCAGGCGCATATGCTGTGGGACAATGTGTGGATGCAAATACGAAAATGGAAGTTTTATTGGAAAATGATGTAGCCGCTAGCGAGGTTGATAGCGAACTGCTCTGGTAATGTCTCGAGCACGGTGGACACCGGTGATCACCTGAGCTCGTCTCGAATTGGATACGAATTATGTCTATATTCCGTAGTTGCGGGTTCTTCTGGATATAGACCTGGCTTCCGAAACTGGCATGACGAGAACACATAAGAAGAACCATCTGCATATCTAACCATTAGAGAACTCCTGTTTGCGGACGATCAAGCACTAATAGCGAAATCAGAAGCTGAACTACAAGACCGCATGCATAGTCTAAATGAAAGGTGTAGGGAACATAACATGAAAATTAGCACAAGCAAAACAGAGGTAATGACTATAACTAAATAAGAAAAAAACAACAACAATTCACCTAAGCGAACATCCATTGAAACAAGTAAAGAGTTTCGAGTACCTAGGAAGTATAATATCATCAAATGGCAGATCAGAAGACGAGATCGAAAATAGATGCAATAAGGCAAACCAAACTCATTGGGCAAATGGCACCAATACTAAAGAACAAACATGTATCAATAAACACTAAGAAAGCACTTTACAATACAATCTTCCTACCAACTCTATGTTACCAATGCCAAACCTAGACAATGACAGAAAAAGAGAAAAGAAAAATCACAACAACAGAAATGAGATTCCCGAGAAGAATACTCAACGTATCAAGAAGAGATAAGATCAGAAATGAAGAAATCAGGATTAAAGCGGGGGTTATAGCGGCACTAGATTTTATTAGAGAGGAGCAAGTCAAATGGTTTGGCCATGCAAGTAGGTTACCAGTCAACAGCATACCACACCAAGCAATGATGTACAGACCAGATGGAAACAGACGAAGAGGCCGACCACGTAAACGTTGGACGGAGGGAATAGCAGAGTCCATGGGAATATCGATACATGAAGCCCATAATCGGGCACTCTCACGATGTTTATACTTCACCTCGACACCGCAAGGTACAAGAGGAACATGATGAGATGAGATGAGATGAGACCGAAATTCGTGGCTTACATCATTACGCAAGGGTGTAGTCACTTGTGTAGCAAACAGGATTGCCATAGCTGTGGGGGGAAAAAACTGGACAAAAAGGAACCCACTGCAAGGCATCCTACTCCAGGAATGTCAAGCAATCATTTCCCACATTGCTAAAGACATTTCGAGCCAAAATATGCCTTACTAGCCATTTTATAATCCACGGCTCCAAACGTTCAACGCCACTTGGTGAAATGAATAGTCATTATCATTCTTAATGGACAACGTAATTCATTGGCACCTTGCCGTCTTGACAGACGATAGTTTGTGCTCTAAAAAGGCATAATAACTTTTAACTATGGCGGTAGCGAGTGTGACTGATAAGGCCAATTTGCGCTGTAAATGTCCGTTCACAGTGGGTACATGTGAACACGTGGTCATTTCCACCATCATGCACCATCTTACGTCTCAAACGCTTGGTGTGTGACTTTTCTGCAATAATTTTCTCCTTTGACTTTATTCCATTTCTGATATTTGCCCTCCATGCAACACGTTCAGCGGCGACTTGCTCCCAATGTGCATTATCAATGCCTGTATCAATCATGTCCCGCTTACACACATCTTTGTATCGTAGTAGAGGCCTGAGATCTCTTACCCATCTGTAATTCACCAAAAACGATATCCTTTGGTATTCTACCATCATCCATCCTCCTAAGATGTCCTATCCATCTAAGTCTACGAAGACTGAGCATGGAATAAACTGTCACACAACCTGATCTTTCCAATACTTCAGTATTTGTGATTTTGTCTTGCCACTTAATACAAAGAATTCTTCGCAGACACCGCATATGAAAGCTGTTTAAATTGTTCTCTTGGTGTGAGTAAGTTGTCCAGGTTTCACTGCCATAGAGAAGAGTACTAAGGACACAGGCTTGATAGACAAGGACTTTTGTTTTGGCAGTAAGCTTCCTGTTCTCCCAGACTCTTTTTCTTAATCTGTTCATTGTTGTTGCTGCCTTACCAATCCGGATGTTGATTTCCTGATCTAGGGATAATTTGCTATTTACCACTGATCCTAGATATGTAAAATGGTCTACTATCTCTAGTTTGGCGTCATCAATAAAGATTGATGGTACCCCATGTGCACCTTGTGACATAATCTGTGTCTTCTTTTTGCTAATTGTTAAACCAAATTCAGAACAAGCATTGGAGAATGCAGATAGTAGACATTGCAATTCTTCCTCAGAGTGGGTCGTAACTGCAGCATCATCTGCAAAAAGCAACTCTCTGATCAGTACCCTCCTAATTTTGGTCTTAGCCTTCAATCTCTGAGCATTGTAGAGGCCGCCATCTGAGCGTGAGTGAATGTATATACCACCATCCTGATCACGAAATGCATATTTCAGTAGAAGTGAAAAGTATATTCCAAAGAGGGTGGGAGCTAGTACACAACCTTGCTTAACTCCACTCTTGATTTCAAATTCTTCAGAAGTTGCACCATCAAACTTGATTATACCCTTCATGCCTGTGTGGAACGATTCCACAATGGACAGAAGAGTTGGTGGGCAGCCAATCTTCTTTAGAGCCTTGAACAGACCCTCACGACTGACCAAATCAAATGCCTTTGTGAGGTCGATGAAGGCAATAAACAGTGGTTGATTCTGTTCACAGCATTTTTCTTGCATTTGTCGCAATGAGAATATCATATCAGTGGTAGACCGGTTCTGTCGAAAGCCACACTGTGATTCGAGGTAGACTTGATCTCCTAGGACTTGAAGTCTGCGCAGAACAATTCTGGCAAATACTTTTCCAACAATACACAGAAGTGAGATACCCCTATAGTTGTTGCAGTCGCTCCGATCACCCTTGTTCTTGTACAGTGTTATGATGCTTGAATCTTTGAAATCCTGTGGGACTTGTCCTTCACGCCAGCATAGCTCTATTAGCTGGTGGATCTGTAGAGCGAGGGGGTCTTGCCCACTCCTGATCACCTCTATTGGAATCCCATCCTTACCTGGAGCCTTGCCAGATGCAAGTTCATTTATAGCACACTTAACTTCTGTTATGGTGGGAAGTGTGTCCAGGTGGTCAAGAGTTGGTAGAGCCTCTATGGCGTTAAGGGCATCATCCGCTAGTTTGGTCTCACTTGAGTAAAGCTCCAAATAGTGCTCTACCCATCTGTCCATCTGCTGTTTCTTATCAGTGATAACTTCTCCAGTCAAGGTTTTCAATGGTGCACTTCTTTTGATCACTGGACCACAGGCTTTCTTTATTCCTTCATACATGCTTCTTATGTCTCCCTTATCACTTGCGATTTGAATGGACTCACATAACTTGATCCAATAATCATTTGCACACTGCCTGGCAGCCTTTTGCACATCCTTCCTAGCTTGCCTTAGCTCACTCAGAGTGTTACGCGTTGGTCTTTCCTTGTTTCTTAAGAGAGCTTTCTTCTTCTTATCAATCAAGGGCTGCAGAGTCTCGCTGTTGGCCGCAAACCAGTCCTGCCTCTTATGATCCACAGTGCCGTAAACCCCTACGGCAGTTTTATAAAGAGTTTCCTTAATTTGACCCCACTTTTCATTTACTGTACAATTTTCTGGTGTATCAGTGAAAGCGTCTTCAAGTTGCTGTTGAAACTGAAAGCACTTTTCAGGATCATGAGTGTTAATAATATTAATCCTGAGGCTAGATTTGTATTTAGCTGTGTAGATTCTCTTTGGTCTCAGTCTAACCCTTGCAACAACCAAAGAATGATCTGTATCACAGTCAGCACTGTGGTAACTACGAGTAAGGGATGGAGTTATTGCCTCTCCATAGCACAAAGCCTGGGCTAAAATATAGAGATCATGTGTTGCCCATGCAGCATGATCCCTCTCTCGGCCTGCCTAGTTCACTCCAGAGGAAAGGTAACACCCCTACATCTGGAACAAGACAAGCTGCAGAAGCTGCCGGATCAGCAAAGCAATGCTCTAACTGTCCGCCTGTCGGAGCTTCGATCCTAGACCAGTCGCCAACCAAGGCTTAGGGCCTGGTCTGCCCTGCCATTACAATTTTGTCTTTAGCTTGCATTTCCTCGCCCCAGGGTAAGGATTGTACCCTCCCAATTGTGCTCTTCCGCCCGAAGCCGTTGGCACAATGTGGGGTGTCGGGTTTGGTAAGCGCCGCCCAACGTTCGGCGCTAACAGAAACCAGGTAGTACCGTCTACTGTTATACGGTAGCTCTGTCATATCTGACTAAGACCTGACTGAAGGACAACGTAAACACAAGATATAAATGGGGAGAACCGTTGAGGCCACTAAAATGATTATGTAATAGACACACATGGTATTATTTGGCGCTCACAGAAGAAGAAGAAGAAGAAGAAGAAGAAGAAGAAGAAGAAGAAGAAGAAGAAGAAGAAGAAGAATAAGAAGAAGAAGAAGAAAATATAGATTAGAAGACGAACTAGACAACATAAAATTTGAAAGCTATAATAATTACCAACCGGGATCGAACCTGTCGCCTCCAAATGACGACGGCGCCTCGCTGCAGGAACAAGTGTACTTCGACGCACGACCAACGTGCACGACCAACTTAGTTGGTCGTGCGTCGAAGTACACTTCTTCCTGCAGTGAGGCGCCGTCGTCATTTGGAGGCGACAGGTTCGATCCCGGCTGCTAACTTTTATAGCTTTCAAATTTTATGTTGTCTAGTGCGTTTTCTAATCTTCTTCTTCTTCTTCTTCTTCTTCTTCTTCTTCTTCTTCTTCTTCTTCTTCTTCTTCTTCTTCTTCTTCTTCTTCGTCTTCTTCTTCGTCTTCGTCTTCGTCTTCGTCTTCGTCTTCGTCTTCGTCTTCTTCTTCTTCTTCTTCTTCTTCTTCTTCTTCTTCTTCTTCTTCTTCTTCTTCTTCTTCTTCTTCTTCTTCTTCTTCTTCTTCTTCTTCTTCTTCTTCTTCTTCTTCGTCTTCGTCTTCGTCTTCGTCTTCGTCTTCGTCTTCGTCTTCTTCTTCTTCTTCTTCTTCTTCTTCTTCTTCTTCTTCTTCTTCTTCTTCTTCTTCTTCTTCTTCTTCTTCTTCTTCTTCTTCTTCTTCTTCTTCTTCTTCTGTGAGCGCCAAATAGTAGTATGTGTGTCTATTTATATAATCATTTTAATGGACAAACACCACAGACCTGGCTAATGAAGACACATTGTTAAGGGCGCTTGGTTGGTAATGTGTCGAAGTACACCTGTTACTGTAGCGAGGCGCTGTCGTCATATGGAGGTGAGGGGTTCGAATCCCGGTAAGATACTTTCAATTTGTATGGTGTTTAGTGCGTCCTCTACTCTCTAATTCTTTCCCTTACTTCTATGAGCCACAAATAATATGTGTGTATTTATTTATGAACTGTCTTAGTGGCATCAAAGGTTTCCAGAATAGACATTTAAGGGTCACCTAATACTCTTTGCTTTCAAGCCTACAAAATGTGATAACGCTAACGCATCACAGGCCAATGGCACAGATATGATTCGGGGCAAATGATAGTAGCCACGTCTCGCGTGTGGTAATGTTTCGATTACTAACAGAACTACAAACACGTAATGTGTGGGAAAATGCATGGGCACAAATGAAACAGACAATTCTCACTTGGGAGAATTTGCAGACAGAAAATGAAATAGTCGTTCTCGCGTGAATGTGTAATCACATACACCAGCCAATTGTAGCATGAGAAAATTGTACTCGTAGGAAGCCGCGGTGACATATGTCTGGTTAGTTCGCTTTCCTGCCAGCACGGTGATCTGGTTTCAATCCCCAACAGGCGCACGGTTATTTTTCCCGGCTTGAGTAGTTCTGGGTTTTACCCAGCCTCATACAAATTGTCACCAGGCAATTTTCAGAATTGTATGGGAATTGTCTTGTCAGGAAATGCAACCAAGTAGGGCACTGGTCATATCACTTCACACGTCGTGGCCTAGAATATGTGAAAGTTAACTATTTGCAACATCCCATGTGTGATAACTGCAGTGGGACTACCTTTACACGTGTAAGCATAAATACAACAGCAATGTCTATTGATTTAGGTTTTGTTGTTTTTGATTGGTTCCCGGGTAGACCCAACCTAAACGGGTATCAGATATATCTTGGGAAGTGAAGGCGACAGCGGGATAATGCTCACATCACCACTCAAGTACCAGTCGGTCTATATAACATATATGTCTATCATCTTACATCACCACTCAAGTACCAGTCGGTCTATATAACATATATGTCTATCATCTCACATCACCACTCAAGTACTGTACCAGTCGGTCTATATAACATATATATCTATCATCTCACATCACCACTCAAGTACCAGTCGGTCTATATAGCATATATATCTATCATCACACATCACCACTCAAGTACCAGTCGGTCTATATAACATATATATCTATCATCTCACATCACCACTCAAGTACCAGTCGGTCTATATAACATATATATCTATCATCTCACATCACCACTCAAGTACTGTATCAGTCGGTCTATATAACATATATATCTATCATCTCACATCACCACTCAAGTACCAGTCGGTCTATATAACATATATGTCTATCACCACTCAAGTACCAGTCGGTCTATATAAAATATATGTCTATCATCTCACATCACCACTCAAGTACTGTATCAGTCGGTCTATATAACATATATGTCTATCATCTCACATCACCACTCAAGTACTGTATCAGTCGGTCTATATAACATATCTATCTATCATCTCACATCACCACTCAAGTACCAGTCGGTCTATATAACATATATATCTATCATCTCACATCACCACTCAAGTACCAGTCGGTCTATATAACATATATGTCTTTCATCTCACATCACCACTCAAGTACCAGTCGGTCTATATAACATATATATCTATCATTTCACATCACCACTCAAGTACCAGTCGGTCTATATAACATATATGTCTATCATCTCACATCACCACTCAAGTACCAGTCGGTCTATATAACATATGTATCTATCATCTCACATCACCACTCAAGTACCAGTCGGTCTATATAACATATATATCTATCATCTCACATCACGACTCAAGTACCAGTCGGTCTATATAACATATATGTCTATCATCTCACATCACCACTCAAGTACCAGTCGGTCTATATAACATATATATCTATCATCTAACATCACCACTCAAGTACTGTATCAGTCGGTCTATATAACATATATGTCTATCATCTCACATCAACCACTCAACTACCAGTCGGTCTATATAACATATGTATCTATCATCTCACATCACCACTCAAGTACCAGTCGGTCTATATAACATATATATCTTTCATCTCACATCACCACTCAAGTACCAGTCGGTCTATATAACATATAGATATATCTATCTATCATCTCACATCACCACTCAAGTACCAGTCGGTCTATATAACATATATATCTATCATCTCACATCACCACTCAAGTACCAGTCGGTCTATATAACATATATATCTATCATCTCACATCACCACTCAAGTACCAGTCGGTCTATATAACATATATATCTTTCATCTCACATCACCACTCAAGTACCAGTCGGTCTATATAACATATCTATCATTTCACATCACCACTCAAGTACCAGTCGGTCTATATAACATTTATGTCTTTCATCTCACATCATCACTCAAGTACCAGTCGGTATATATAACATATATATCTATCATCATATCCGTGTAAGACGGGTCCTTAACACATTTAGTTATCGCTGCATATCGTTTAAACGATTTGTCAGTCAACCCCAGCATTTATTTAACTCATCTTGGTTTCTAGCTGGTCTCCCTGGCCTAGGTATTAACGTCTTTCTCCGTAATCCCGTATATTCTCGAAAGTAACGTAACCTGCACGAGAATCAGTAGCGGTTCTCGTCACGTTTATAACGTACGGAGTATGTGAGCCGGTCGCTCAGAAAGCAATGGCAAGCTGGTGAGCGTAATCTTACCTTGTACATCAACAGCAGCTGAAAAATGCTGATGTTGACTGCAAAACGTCCTGTAAGGGATATGCAAAAAAAAAAAAGATTTCTTTGCAAGTTTATGTTCAGTAGTTTGCCTTTGGTTTCTGTACGGCCGGCGCTCATACCTTTGTATGGATACAAACGCAAGGCTGTTTTCTTCCAAATAGTAGCTGTGTTTGGAACGCGGCATGCGGGATTATGAATTGCATGCGTAGCATTTCGCCACAGATCCGACCCTTAACCCAAGCAGTCAGAATTCAGTGTATAGACAATAATGACATTGTTTGATTTAAGATTAGAAACACCAAATAGCAACTTTAGGATTTAAAGTCAAAGTACTAAGAGCATGCCCGTTTGAAGCTTTGGTATGTAATAAATCAGCCGAAAAGCACGTATGCATCTTTAAATATACGTATTACAGAAGAGTTTGTTGGAAGTTAACAAAGGAAAATAAAAACATGTCTCCCCAAGAACTCAGTATTAAAGAAGATGTATTATTAAAACAAATACAATTGAGGGAAACGAATTATTTTGAATATGTTAAAAGGCATGGATAGCGGAAAAGTATAATTATATATTATTATATGATGTTGTACCAGGGCAGAGGAGCGGCAGGCCGAGTGGCTAAGAATGCCGGTTTCTCCTTCGATGGACCCTAGTTCGAACCTTCGGTAATGTGTGGATTTGTTTTTGTCGGGGGCAAAAAGAAAACCCTAACATGCACAATTCGCGGAGAATGCAATAGCCTGGTGGCCTTAATTCCTTAGGCTCAAGATCCCAACTCCCAAGTCCTACACTGCAAGGCACTTTTGGCAATAGATGACTGTACCACGGGAGAGGATAAAAGGAAAAACACAACGTAAACGAATTCAAGATGTGATAGATAATTTACATATTACAGCAACAGAGACAGGACCTCTGGCTTATGATAAAAAAGAAAGTTCGATAAACTGTCATGGGGGAATAGCTCTACAAGGACAAACCACTGTCTGATGATGATGATATTACTGGAGACTGGAACTCGTGTCTTCTAACGCAAGAGAGCTGTGCCTAAATAGACTGAACACTCGTTAGCTGATCTCTCTTAATTTGAATTTATATGCAATATGTCATATTCTGTTTCGAAAACTGATTATTTCCAGAGAAAACTGAAGTCAGATCATAATACAGCCAATCGAAATTTGACATGCAGAATGTAAGGAACGTTCATTGCGGTTTTGATTAAAGATATTCCTTCATGTCGCTCGGCATATCTTGAAGACTGTAAACATCTCTTATATGATGTTATGTTTTTTCTGAAGGTTGTTGTTTGATGTTTAATTAAAGAATATGACGAAGTCGGCGGAATAAAAATGGAGCAAACCTTTTCGGAATATGAAGAGGTGTGTGTCGACACGAACTTAATCAAATGAGGAAGATGTAACCGAATTTCGCGCCTTTAGGCAAAGCTCATGTTTGATAATAATAAGAAGAAATGAAAAAAAAAGTAAAAAAATAAAGAAACAGTTTGATAATAATAAGAAGAAATGAAAAAAACAATAAATTAAGAAACAGTCTACGAAAGTGTTATATCAGACAGAAATGTAGCTATTAACCAATTATAGAACTAGAAAGGAAATTTAATTAAAGAAGTCATTGACACGAAAGGTGGACAGAAATAAAAGGAATATTGTGTAACAAGTGTTTTACGTAACGAGGCAAATAAATGGAAACATATTAAGATTTAAAAAGAAAAAGGAATTTTATATTCGGCTGTTTCGTAATCATATAGCAGATAATAAGATAAGAATGGGGAATAAATGAAATTGATAATTTAACTCGAAGGAGTAATTAACTAAATTTTGTAATGGTAAAATGCTGTAGGAACCTGTCCAACTATTAGGCGCGTCCACCCACCTGGTGGAGGATGGGGAAGTGGCCTCTAGATATTTTGTCTAGGTGTTAGCAGTGAATATGTTGAATAAGCAGCCGTGGACCAACACAGGCGGTGGTGAGTTAGTTGGTGGGGCAGCTATCTCCATAAAATACCTCAAACCTCTATGACGTGGACATCGGCTGGTGAGCGGAGCCACCTCTCGGCCTTGTTGCCTTGCAGGGTCTGTCTCTTTTGACAAAAGCTAGTGGAGTCAACCATACATAAACCAGCGGAAAGCAAGGGGAAACCATCGCTGTATTTTCCCAAGATACTCATGCTTTGACACAAAATTAATCAAGATAACGACGTTAACGGTGATTCCAGTGGAGTCTTGTCGTCCGGTTGGGAGCATCATGTGTTACAGGTGAAGCCCGATCGTCATCAAGCATCTGTATACAAAGTAAATGTCAAAAATACACTAAATGTTGGTACATGAAATGTCAGAACACTCGGCCAGAAAGGACAATTAGATAATATCAAGAAAGAAATGGAAAGAATGAAGATGAATATATTATCGATAAGTGAAATGCGATGACCAGGTGCGGGTGGGGAGGGGGAGGTATTTAGTTGTGTATAGAATTATTTACTCAGGAGCTAAGGTCTACGAAAGGGGAGTTGGCATAATGTTGGATCAAATGAGTGCTTAGACAGTTAAATGATTTTGAAAATTTCAAATAGATTTATGTTAGTGAAACTTCATGGCAAAACTCTGAATTATTGGAATATATATATATATATATATATATATATATATATATATATATATATATATATATATATATATATATATATATATATATATATATATATATATATATATAATACTGCAAACGGAAACCGAATGACAAAGCACTAATATGGACCCACCACCTTCTGAGCGAGAAGCAGACGACAAAACCACTTTGCCAAGGAGACCGCTTGTCTTAAGTAATAGGATGGAATCAAAATGTTGGAAGTGTCTACAACACAGGTGGTGATGTAAGCACAATGTTTATACAGGAGAAGATAATGATAACTATAGCAGTGATAAGCATGGTAATGCTGACGTATAAAATCAGAATAGATGATATGGTAAGATAGTTATGTTCATAATTGTTTTTTCAAGTAAATTTCATATTCCATGTTTCTGAACACGAGAATAGGAGAATTATCAAATGTCGATATATTTATTGTCTTCATTGTGATTGCTCAGACAAGCATCGTCTTTACAGAGAAGTGAGAAATAGTGCCGAACTAGCAGACCTGAGAGCAGCATTCCATGGACTGTCAGAGTTCTGAGAGTGCTTAAGTGCAATAGATCCCCCTGACATTGCAGAAGAGAAATTCATTTCATTGAAATGAAGAGGTAGACAGATTGGGAAATGTTAGAAGACGACTTCAGCTTGATAAAGACATAATATATGACGAGGTCAAGATATTTATATGAAGTAATTAAAGAAGAAAATGGGAAACTGAGGAAACCTGTTTGGTCTATACTCGCTCCATTTGAAGACAAACTCTATAGAGATGTCCCAAGCTCAGTGTGACAGCTGATATCTTTGAATATATTCATAATGACATCTGAAGGTGCACGAAGAAAACAGGAACAGAAGTCCACTATAAATACGTGAATCCTGAAGAATCCAATGGTCTTCCCTGCCTGGAATTACGCCTCATAGCCATGTACCACTCTAGTCAAAGTGCAATAACAACACACAAGGTCTATCTAGCTTATAAAATGTTCACAGTCAATACAGGAGTGAGATAAGGATGTGTGCTGTTCCCCCATATTATTTAATATCTACATAGCCATAATATCCACAGAAACAAGCCTTGACAGAACGGATTCAGCAAATTACGAACTCTTTACTTAAGATGAAACAACATCATCATCCACAATAACAGAGCTTTTATTTGCAGACCATCACTGCCTGTTTTACAGCGATAAGGTCGGACATCATGAAGTGATGCAGGTTAGCAGATCTCCGGGGCACTAAATATATTAATAAATACAACATACTTCGTAAGTTTTAAAAAAAATTCAAATATATTGGAAGTATGATAGCAGAAGATGGCAGCATAGACAGAGAGATCGAAATAAGATGTCAACAAGCAAGTGCGTTTATATATCAACCATCACCCATGCTAAAACATCCAAACATACTCATGTCTGCAAAATGAGAGATAATAAATATCGTATGCACACCAAATCTGTGATACCAATGTAAAATGTGGACATTATCCAAATCACACTTACGCAAAATCAACAACTGCGAGATGCGATGCTTGAGAAGAGCTTCCAACTTAACTATTCTAGACCGAGGAAGAAATGATGTTATCAGACATATAGTTGGATCAAAATATGGTGCAGCGTACGAGATTAACAGTCAGAAGATCAAATGGTTCGCACATCTGTTCGAATGCAACATCATTAATTATCCGGACTGGCGCTACATCAAAGAAGATTTGCGACGAGGGCAAGAGGACGCCAGCAGAGAAAATAGATTGACGATATCAAAGACATTGTACAATCACACGGAATGAGATATCAAAGACATTGTACAATCACACGGAATGGCACTATACGGTGCCATCCATCAGCTGCTGGGGTGTCAACTATTGCTCCCCACCAAGCGTGACGGCAGTAGTGAAAGATGGTGATGATGATAGTTTGAGAGAAAGACTACGTTCTCATTTTTGTTTTCCATTCTGTTGTACGTTGCTATTAATATCTTTAACATTTCATATTTGTTTATAACTATAATAATAATTTTATAATTTCTATTTCGTTATAGAATAAAGGTTCTATAATTTTCATTTACGAAAGGAAAATTTGTGCGAAGATGACGTTAAATGCGAATGAAATCGGCACTTTAAAACTCTCAATGTGAATAATTGACACATTTAGCAGATTATCAAAATAGCAGTCTCGTAAGATATAATTTTAGCACCATAAAAGTAAGTCGTTTCTTCGTAATGTCCCTCTGTGGCTCAAGGCGCATAGTTCCTGCATCTGAGTTCAAAGGTTCTAATTAAGACTCATAAGATTAATCACGCCTCATAGAACGACAAAAACAGCGATTTCCAGTAATATCGGGAAAGCACTTTTAATGGAAAGAATGCAAACTAAAGTTACATTGTAAATTGGGAATTAATTTTTGGCTTAAGAAGAAATGTTACATTTAATACGTTCGTGTGCTGTAAGGACAGTCATAAAAGAAGTGCTCCGAAGATGGTGAAATTAAAAATAAAGAGTGGTATTTATGCCAGCACTGAAGGTGTCTCATAGACAAGGACATGACCTGAGGTTAAGCTGTTAGCTCAGTTTCCTCAAAAGGACATGACTTGAGGTTAAGCTGCCAGCTCAGTTTCCTAAATTTATTTTCCCCTGATCAGAAAAAACGGCAACAGTGGCACACTGGTTAGTGCACTTGCTAACAAGACATCCATCGGGATTCAATCTTCACAGTGGCAGGATGCTCTTTTATGATCAATACAGTTATAGAGTTGACCAGCACTTCTGGAATTGTATAGGATTCGTCAGGGAAGAAATTGTGATGGGACATAGGAATGCCCACTCCACCTCATCATACCTCAGAAAACTGGCAAGACTGAGGGGAACAGAACAAGGGGAAGGCAGAGAAGTAAATATCTGGAGGCGTTAACCACATGACATGGTCGAGACAAGAACATAGAGCTGATCCACAACTCCAGCTATCGTGTGAGATGGCGAAACATGACCGCCCACGCTTATCGACATAGCACGTGATGATGATGACTGGACAATTTCTAGATTTGTCGGGTATTTCTCAGAGAAGAACCGGTGACAGGGAAGAAAACTGCTCACTCCACCTCGTCAGATCCTAGGTAGAATATGTGAGGACACTTCACACCCAATAGAAGTTCCTACCAAGAACAAATCATATTAATTTGTCCCGAAGTAGGATCCTACTATGAAACTGTGAAATGACAGGGATATCACTTTGTAGGCCTGAACGCATGGAGGAATAAGTGGCCAGCCTTTACTTCACTTAAAAATACGAAAAACACAGGTGTCCAACTCTCGTGCGACCGAGCTCATGACATTATGAGCGAAGTTACCTCTGTCAGCTAAGCTAACTCGCCCGCGTAGTTTTTACCATAGGGGTACCGGTCTTTGTATTATGCAACAGAGCAAGGTGAAATACATGTTACATATTAGATGTCGATGCCATGTCGTTACTTGATTTGGAACTAACACATATAGACAATCTACATGTGGAGAGACTGTTACCCGAGGGAGACCGGAGGTGCAGGCAGCACTCATAGTTTAACGAAAAGTGCCGTAGGCCGTTTAATCAGGTGGCCACTGGTAACAACATAATAGGAACAGTTCCTTAACTACCGAATGAGGAGACGAAGGACATGCGTGGAGATGTCTCAAGTGCAATGGTCTGTCTGTCTGCATGCCTGCCTGCTTGTCTGTCTGTCTGTCTGTCCTGCCTGCCTGCTTGTCTGTCTGTCTGTCTGTCTGTCTGTCTGTCTGTCTGTCTGTCTGTCTGTCTGTCTGTCTGTCTTCCTGTCTCCTATCTGACTATCCTTTCTGTTTTTTTTTTTGTATGACCGTGTGTCTTTATGACTGTCAGACTGCATGTCTGTCTTTTTTCTACTAACCCTCCGCTTATCCCCCTGTCTTCTATCGTCATTTTCCCTACTGTATCGTCTGTCTGTCTGTCTGTCTGTCTGTCTGTCTGTCTGTCTGTCTGTCTGTCTGTCTGTCCCTCTCTATCTCTCGCTCTCGCTCTCTCTCTCTCCCCCTCTCCCCTCTCAATCTCCTTGACATTATCTCTATCATCTCCGTAACGAATCAAACCCGATAGTATTTGTAAATAGGAGCAGATGGTGTATTAGCAGATTATATTTCTTTGTGTCATAGATTTAGGACTGCACGTGTATGGGCCCTAGACATCCCTATAAAGCTGACTTCTGTATGGTTCTTGATCGTGAATTATGGATTCTTCTACTCCAGAGATACCACACCGTGCAGCTGAGCTCAGTATTTATGTCCTTCAGTGTATCATTAGAATTCCTTTACTGCTACTGGCACTTTGCCGTCTTGACAGACGGTAGTTTGTTACATTGCTTGCTCTTCAAAAGACAAGAATAATAACATCTCCATAGCACAAAGCCTGGGTTAAATTGTAGAGACCATGTGTTGCCCCTGCAGCATGATCCCTCCCTCGGCCTGCCTAATTGTTGACTCCCATACTGATGTTTGATAAAGGAAGCATACATTTTTCTTCGAACTGGAGGTCCTCTGTTAACGTTGCATCAACATTTCATAATCACACAATGCCTAATTACCTACCAAATTATCGGCCTGTTTAACTACATACCTATCCATATCTATAATGTTATAGACCAGTGGGCACTTGGTGGGTGATGTGATCTTTAATGTTATAGTTCAGTGGGCACTTGGTGGGTGATGCGGTCTATAATGCGCCGCCTTCACTTCACAGAACATTTTCTGTTTCTTTTCAGGTTGTTTCTACTTGAGAGTCCATGTTAATATAATAATTTAAAAAAAAATCAGACAAATCCTGCCTGAATGAGTATTGACAAACAACATTTACCAGCCTGCAGGCATTTCCGTTAGCCATTGCGCTATCGCGGATCCTGTCGAAGGGGCTTCAAATGAAAACCTTACATGTTTGTTTTTTTTTGCTTTTGTTTTAGGTGAATATATTCTGAAAAAGTAAAGAACACATGTATCATTTTTCGATGTAGTCAACACTGCGTTTATCGTAAGTCCTCAAGTGCAGATAACATGCTTGGATTCTTCTAGAAAATTAGTTTGGTCGCGTGTGTAACCACTCATGGACCACCTGCTGTACATCTTCATGGTACCGAAAAGTCTTTCCTTCCAATGACTCTTTGAGTTGTCCAAACAGGTGAAAATCACTTGGAGCCTTGTCTGACGAATCCGGGGGATGTACACAGCGAAAGTGGAGGTCTTCGATGGTTTCATCCGTTGCACGGACATTATGATGTCGTGCATTGTCGTGTTGCAAAATGACACATTTACTCAGAATTCCACATAGTTTGGATTCTATTGCTGGTCAAAGATGATTCCTGAGAATTTCTGTACACGTATTGCTGGTGACAGCTTTCCCTCTTGGCATGTAGTGCTTTAAATTACGGCCTCCTTCATACTCAAAGAGAGTCAGCATAACCTTTCCAGCAGATGGCTGCGTGCGAAACTTCTTTGGTTTCGGTGATGAGAGATGGCGCTATTCTCTACGCGTTCTCTTTATTTCCGGCTCGTGGAAGTAAACCTAGGTGTCATCTCCAGTAACAATTCTTGATATAAATAATAAAAACTTTCACCTTCTGCTTCAAAGCACTGCAGAAGTTCTTGACAAGCATTAATGCGTTGTTGTTTCAGTTCTGGAGTAAGCTGCTGGGACACCCACCTTGCAAACACTGCGGTTCTGTAGCAACATCGTGGATACTGTGTGTGCTGAACCTTGACTGATGACAAGATGCGCAGCAATGGTACTCACAGTCAATCAGCGGTTTTCCTGTAGAGGCCTTCAACAGCTGCAATCAACTCTGGGGTCACTGTTAGATGTGCCTGGCCCATATATCTTGGGAAGTGAAGGCGACAGCGGGATAATGCTCACATCACCATTCAAGTACCAGTCGGTCTATATAATATATATATCTATCATCTCACATCACCACTCAAGTACTGTACCAATCGGTCTATATAACTTATATGTCTATAATCTTACATCACCACACAAGTACTGTACCAGTCGGTCTATATAACAAATATGTCTATCATCTCACATCACCAACCAAGTACTAGTCGGTCTATATAACATATATTTCTATCATCTCACATCACCACTCAAGTACCAGTCGGTATATATAACATATATATCTATCACCTCACATCACCACTCAAGTACCAGTCGGTCTATATAACATATATGTCTATCATCTCACATCACCACTCAAGTACCAGTCGGTCTATATAACATACCAGTCGGTCTATATAACATATATGTCTATCATCTCACATCACCACTCAAGTACCAGTCGGTCTATATAACATACATGTATATCATCTCACATCACCACTCAAGTACTGTACCAGTCGGTCTATATAACAAATATGTCTATCATCTCACATCACCAATCAAGTACCAGTCGGTCTATATAACATATATGTCTATCATCTCACATCACCAATCAAGTACTGTACCAGTCGGTCTATATAACATATATGTCTATCATCTCAAATCACCACTCAAGTACTGTGCCAGTCGGTCTATATAACATATATGTCTATCATCTCACATCACCACTCAAGTACCAGTCGGTCTATATAACATATATGTCTATCATCTCACATCACCACTCAAGTACCAGTCGGTCTATATAACATACATGTATATCATCTCACATCACCACTCAAGTACTGTACCAGTCGGTCTATATAACAAATATGTCTATCATCTCACATCACCACTCAAGTACTGTGCCAGTCGGTCTATATAACATATATGTCTATCATCTCACATCACCACTCAAGTACCAGTCGGTCTATATAACATATATGTCTATCATCGCACATCACCACTCAAGTACCAGTCGGTCTATATAACATACATGTATATCATCTCACATCACCACTCAAGTACTGTACCAGTCGGTCTATATAACATATATGTCTATCATCTCACATCACCACTCAAGTACCAGTCGGTCTATATAACATATATATCTATCACCTCACATCACCACTCAAGTACCAGTCGGTCTATATAACATAAATGTCTATCTTCTCACATCACCACTCAAGTACCAGTCGGTCTATATAACATATATGTCTATCTCCACTCAAGTACCAGTCGGTCTATATAACATATATGTCTATCATCTCACTTCACCACTCAAGTACTGTACTAGTCGGTCTGTATAACATATATGTCTATCACCACTCAAGTACCAGTCGGTCTATATAACATATATGTCTATCATCTCACATCACCACTCAAGTACTGTACCAGTCGGTCTATATAACATATATGTCTATCATCTCACATCACCACTCAACTACCAGTCGGTCTATATAACAAATATGTCTATCACCACTCAAGTACCAGTCGGTCTATATAACATATATATCTATCATCTCACATCACCACTGAAGTACCAGTCGGTCTATATAACATATATGTCTATCATCTCACATCACCACTCAAGTACTGTACCAGTCGGTCTATATAACAAATATGTCTATCATCTCACATCACCACTCAAGTACCAGTCGGTCTATATAACATATATGTCTATCAACACTCAAGTACCAGTCGGTCTATATAACATATATGTCTATCACCACTCAAGTACCAGTCGGTATATATAACATATATGTCTATCATCTCACATCACCACTCAAGTACCAGTCGGTCTATATAACAAATATGTCTATCACCACTCAAGTACCAGTCGGTCTATATAACATATATGTCTATCACCACTCAAGTACCAGTCGGTCTATATAACATATATGTCTATCACCACTCAAGTACCAGTCGGTCTATATAACATATATGTCTATCACCACTCAAGTACCAGTCGGTCTATATAACATATATGTCTATCATCTCACATCACCACTCAAGTACCAGTCGGTCTATATAACATATATGTCTATCATCTCACATCACCACTCAAGTACCAGTCGGTCTATATAACATATATGTCTATCACCACTCAAGTACCAGTCGGTCTATATAACAAATATGTCTATCATCTCACATCACCACTCAAGTACTGTACCATGTATCATTTTTCGATGTAGTCAACACTGCGTTTATCGCAAGTCCTCCAGTGCCGATAAAATGCTTGGATTCCTCTAGAAAATTAGTTTGGTCGCGTGTGTAACCACTCATGGACCACCTGCTGTACATCTTCATGGTACCGAAAAGTCTTTCCTTCCAATGACTCTTTGAGTTGTCCAAACAGGTGAAAATCACTTGGAGCTAGGTCTGACGAATCCGGGGGATGTACACAGCGAAAGTGGAGGTCTTCGATGGTTTCATCCGTTGCACGGACATTATGATGTCGTGCATTGTCGTGTTGCAAAATGACACATTTACTCAGAATTCCACATAGTTTGGATTCTATTGCTGGTCAAAGATGATTCCTGAGAATTTCTGTACACGTATTGCTGGTGACAGCTTTCCCTCTTGGCATGTAGTGCTTTAAATTACGGCCTCCTTCATACTCAAAGAGAGTCAGCATAACCTTTCCAGCAGATGGCTGCGTGCGAAACTTCTCTGGTTTCGGTGATGAGAGATGGCGCTATTCTCTACGCGTTCTCTTTATTTCCGGCTCGTGGAAGTAAACCTAGGTGTCATCTCCAGTAACAATTCTTGATATAAATAATAAAAACTTTCACCTTCTGCTTCAAAGCACTGCAGAAGTTCTTGACAAGCATTAATGCGTTGTTGTTTCAGTTCTGGAGTAAGCTGCTGGGACACCCACCTTGCAAACACTGCGGTTCTGTAGCAACATCGTGGATACTGTGTGTGCTGAACCTTGACTGATGACAAGATGCGCAGCAATGGTACTCACAGTCAATCAGCGGTTTTCCTGTAGAGGCCTTCAACAGCTGCAATCAACTCTGGGGTCACTGTTAGATGTGCCTGGCCCATATATCTTGGGAAGTGAAGGCGACAGCGGGATAATGCTCACATCACCATTCAAGTACCAGTCGGTCTATATAATATATATATCTATCATCTCACATCACCACTCAAGTACTGTACCAATCGGTCTATATAACTTATATGTCTATAATCTTACATCACCACACAAGTACTGTACCAGTCGGTCTATATAACAAATATGTCTATCATCTCACATCACCAACCAAGTACTAGTCGGTCTATATAACATATATTTCTATCATCTCACATCACCACTCAAGTACCAGTCGGTATATATAACATATATGTCTATCATCTCACATCAAGACTCAAGTACCAGTCGGTCTATATAACATATATGTCTATCATCTCACATCACCACTCATGTACCAGTCGGTCTATATAACATATATGTCTATCATCTCACATCACCACTCAAGTACCAGTCGGTCTATATAACATATATATCTATCACCTCACATCACCACTCAAGTACCAGTCGGTCTATATAACATATATGTCTATCATCTCACATCACCACTCAAGTACCAGTCGGTCTATATAACATACATGTATATCATCTCACATCACCACTCAAGTACTGTACCAGTCGGTCTATATAACAAATATGTCTATCATCTCACATCACCAATCAAGTACTGTACCAGTCGGTCTATATAACATATATGTCTATCATCTCAAATCACCACTCAAGTACTGTGCCCGTCGGTCTATATAACATATATGTCTATCATCTCACATCACCACTCAAGTACCAGTCGGTCTATATAACATATATGTCTATCATCTCACATCACCACTCAAGTACCAGTCGGTCTATATAACATACATGTATATCATCTCACATCACCACTCAAGTACTGTACCAGTCGGTCTATATAACAAATATGTCTATCATCTCACATCACCACTCAAGTACTGTGCCAGTCGGTCTATATAACATATATGTCTATCATCTCACATCACCACTCAAGTACCAGTCGGTCTATATAACATATATGTCTATCATCGCACATCACCACTCAAGTACCAGTCGGTCTATATAACATACATGTATATCATCTCACATCACCACTCAAGTACTGTACCAGTCGGTCTATATAACATATATGTCTATCATCTCACATCACCACTCAAGTACCAGTCGGTCTATATAACATATATATCTATCACCTCACATCACCACTCAAGTACCAGTCGGTCTATATAACATAAATGTCTATCTTCTCACATCACCACTCAAGTACCAGTCGGTCTATATAACATATATGTCTATCTCCACTCAAGTACCAGTCGGTCTATATAACATATATGTCTATCATCTCACTTCACCACTCAAGTACTGTACTAGTCGGTCTGTATAACATATATGTCTATCACCACTGAAGTACCAGTCGGTCTATATAACATATATGTCTATCATCTCACATCACCACTCAAGTACTGTACCAGTCGGTCTATATAACAAATATGTCTATCATCTCACATCACCACTCAAGTACCAGTCGGTCTATATAACATATATGTCTATCACCACTCAAGTACCAGTCGGTCTATATAACATATATGTCTATCACCACTCAAGTACCAGTCGGTATATATAACATATATGTCTATCATCTCACATCACCACTCAAGTACCAGTCGGTCTATATAACAAATATGTCTATCACCACTCAAGTACCAGTCGGTCTATATAACATATATGTCTATCACCACTCAAGTACCAGTCGGTCTATATAACATATATGTCTATCACCACTCAAGTACCAGTCGGTCTATATAACATATATGTCTATCATCTCACATCACCACTCAAGTACCAGTCGGTCTATATAACATATATGTCTATCATCTCACATCACCACTCAAGTACCAGTCGGTCTATATAACATATATGTCTATCACCACTCAAGTACCAGTCGGTCTATATAACATATATGTCTATCACCACTCAAGTACCAGTCGGTCTATATAACATATATATCTATCATCTCACATCACCACTCAAGTACCAGTCGGTCTATATAACATATATGTCTATCACCACTCAAGTACCAGTCGGTCTATATAACAAATATGTCTATCATCTCACATCACCACTCAAGTACTGTACCATGTATCATTTTTCGATGTAGTCAACACTGCGTTTATCGCAAGTCCTCCAGTGCCGATAAAATGCTTGGATTCCTCTAGAAAATTAGTTTGGTCGCGTGTGTAACCACTCATGGACCACCTGCTGTACATCTTCATGGTACCGAAAAGTCTTTCCTTCCAATGACTCTTTGAGTTGTCCAAACAGGTGAAAATCACTTGGAGCTAGGTCTGACGAATCCGGGGGATGTACACAGCGAAAGTGGAGGTCTTCGATGGTTTCATCCGTTGCACGGACATTATGATGTCGTGCATTGTCGTGTTGCAAAATGACACATTTACTCAGAATTCCACATAGTTTGGATTCTATTGCTGGTCAAAGATGATTCCTGAGAATTTCTGTACACGTATTGCTGGTGACAGCTTTCCCTCTTGGCATGTAGTGCTTTAAAATACGGCCTCCTTCATACTCAAAGAGAGTCAGCATAACCTTTCCAGCAGATGGCTGCGTGCGAAACGTCTCTGGTTTCGGTGATGAGAGATGGCGCTATTCTCTACGCGTTCTCTTTATTTCCGGCGTGTGCTGAACCTTGACTGATGACAAGATGCGCAGCAATGGTACTCACAGTCAATCAGCGGTTTTCCTGTAGAGGCCTTCAACGGCTGCAATCAACTCTGGGGTCACTGTTAGATGTGCCTGGCCTGGTCATGAACTGTCTGTCACATAAGTCGCGCTGTATTGAAACGTCCTTCTCCACTCATAGACTTGCTGGACTGAAAGGCATGCATCATCATACTGGATCTTCATTCGCTGATACATTTCTACAGGTTTAAATAGTTCAATGATTAAAATTTAAAACAACAAAATGGATAACAGAACTCTGCTCCTCTTTGGTGCATGACAAAAGTTTGACGGTTCTCTTTAAACTGTCCATATGGCATCACAGTGTTCGTCTGCATCTAGATGTCACGTACTTAAAACTACTGGCATGAATAACAACAATATTGAGAGGTTACAAGACAATGGCATGGTTATTATAATTTCTAGAACACTTTTAAGCTTTTAATTTGGAGCCCCCTGTGCTTCTTGTAGCACTGGAGTGACTGTTGCATATGGATTAGCTTTCCCTTTTACCAGTGTACATCGCCATTAGACGAACCCCTTCCGACTTTTGATGGACTTGTAATTTTCGTCTCTAAGTCAAGTACATTTTAGTCCAACTGACCTGCCACATTGAACCCGCTACCTCGGCATTATTAGATTGCTATGTTTAAGAGCCAGTGCTCTTACCCGTTCCACCTTTCTGATCTCTTTTTGTTTATTTATTTGTTTGTTTGTTTATTATCCTTCTTCTCCTCTGATCACTACATTATCAATATCTTTGAAAAATATACTTTCACTGCCTTCATCTGCTATTTCATAATTTCATTGCTCATTGTCCAAGATTCGTTTCCATTCACAAGAATAGACCACGCAAGACCTCTTATTTCTCGGATTTTAAATAACTCGCTGATTGAACGGTGTGCGCTGACATTTCGTCATCTAACCAACAGTTCTACAAACATCTTCTCTTGCAAGTATATCGTATAGATTGGCATCATTTAGAGATGGCCTGTTAGAACCAGGAGCTTTTACAGTTTTGTTAAAATATTATAGTCTAAACTTATACATCCTAGTAAATGTCATTCATTTCTGTAAATGTCAGTCAGTACTTTCGAATAGAAAAGACAACAAAAGTAAAGGAATCTCTGACACTACTTCAGGTACATTGGGCATATGGTGCTAGATCCATCTGATATAGACCAATCAACGCTCGGAGAGTCATGTGGTGAGTATCCCACTGGTTGTCTTGGGAGGTAATCCCAAGGAATTTTCTGGTAACCAATTTAGGCTGGGTTTACCTGGCAGCCCTGGTCAATTCGAAAAATCCACCATGATGCAAATTCGAATCCATGACTGCCGAGCGACTGACCGAGTGGCTAGAATGCGTGGCTCGCCTTCGGGAAGCCCAGGTTAGAAACCTCGGTAAGGTTTGCATTTTTTTCTGTCGGGGAGGGGGGGGGGGGGCCCGAAAACCCTAACCTGCACAGGTCAGGCTCAAGACCCCTCCCCCCCCCCCCCCCCGGTCGCCTTCTGTACACCTATAGGCACTATACGATACTATAGCCACTACAAGACGGCTGACAGGCTACCGAGCCGGTAGGTGAATGTTTAGCCAGTAGGCTGTCGCAGTTCTCGGCGTGTTTATACGAGAATTGGGTTCTTTTTGACTAATGTCCTGGATCATGGTTTATCCTCATATTATGTAAGTGTCAGTCAGTATTTGCGAATGTATTGTATTCTTTTATTTACTGTGGAGGAAA
This sequence comes from Cepaea nemoralis, assembly GCA_014155875.1. Lineage (NCBI taxonomy): Eukaryota > Metazoa > Mollusca > Gastropoda > Stylommatophora > Helicidae > Cepaea > Cepaea nemoralis. The sequence continues at coordinate 214,330 of JACEFZ010020405.1, forward strand.
GGGTGACCTTGATACTCTCTGTGCATCTCGCACCCCCCCCCCCCCCCCCCACATTTTTATTTCCACTTTTTTTTTTCTATTTGTAAGTTACACATATCACATAAATAAACTGGAGAGAATGAAAGCTAAAATAGCGGTATACAATAATATGACATACAAAGAAGTTTCAGGCACCCCAATCTAGGCTACGATAAATAGAATGGACGAGACGTGATACAACATACTGAGTTATCAGAATATAAATCATCATCAATCATCATCATCATTTTCCACTTAACCCATTGAGCAGCGTGAGAAGGAATAATTGGCGCTCCAGCGAACTATGGTTGGCATTGGATAATGTCATTCCGTGTGATTGTACGATGTCTTTGATGTCGTCAATCCATTTTCTTCTTGGGTGTCCTCTTGCTCTCGTAATAGATCATCTCTGATGTAGGACCAGTGCTGGTAGTTGATGGTGTTGCATTCTAACGAGATGACCAAACCATTTGATCTTCTGTCTTTCAATCAGAATGTAAATAACATTTCAAAAAGTAAATCATAAAAAATAGTTGTCCGTGTATTTGGCTTCTCGCCCGTATCCGACATTTCCGCGCTGTGATCGCCTCTGTGCCATTCTCTGCTCTCTTGAATCAGTAATGTTAGGTCATGTGTTCTTGTGTGTCTATGTGATGTAGACAAACTAATCAGCATTCCTTAATATAATTATCGACTCAGTGGAGATAACATGTCTCGAATATTGATTGATTGAATGATGTAATCAGTGAGACGTAATTGATTTATTGTTTGGCTGAATAACTGGTTAATTCAGTAACCCACAGACTCGTTGATTGATCGAACAACTGACCCTTTGACTAACAGATTGATTCATTGTATGATTGTGTGATTGTTGCCTTCCGGTTTCAAGATGGCGACGGATGGTCGTGTTGTTTTGTGATCGTTAATTTTTTCGAGTAGGATATGGATTTATTCATCTCTTGCGTGTAATTTGTGTGCCAGGATGTAAAACCAGGAGTTTCTACTCAAGATCTGCACCGATGCTACGGAGTTTCGTGTATCGAACGAAGCAATCCTTGAGTGAATGTTTCGCAGCGTGTGTGGTTTCTGTGGTTTTGGGTGTTTCAACATGTCGGAACAACGAGTGTTCTCCGAGCGGTCGGCAGTCAAGATAACGAGGCGACGTGGGCGCCGGGCAGGCCGAAAACGACAAAGTAAGCGTGGTTGTTTAAGGCGTTTTAGACTCAAGTGTCACAATGAAACAAACATTCGTCTGTCAAGGTGGCAAGGTGCCAATGAATGAATGAATGAATGAATTTAATGAATGAATAACTGACAAGTGATTGATTGGCTGACTGAATAGATTCATGGAACATCTTATCTTTGGCTTATTCATTAGTTCTTCTTTAGATCACTTCGTGTCTTTGTGTTTGAAGTCCATAACACCGGCTGAGATCTCGTCGTGTCTGCACCAGTAGCACCCATTATAAGTAAAGTAAATAACCCTTTCCCACGTCTTGATGTACAATGGGTATATGGTTAGTTAGTTGCAAATCATTTACAGGACGTCGCATTCAACCAAAGAATTTTTTTAAATGTCTTGGCAAGTTGCCAAGTTTAGTAGTTTGTCAAGGAACTCTGAACCATCAGTACTCATACCTTTATATGGGAACCAACGCAAAGCGGTCTGCTTCCAAACCTCCCGCAGCTGTGTCTCGAACGCGTTTTGCGTGACTACGAATTGCGTCCGTAACCCTTTCGCCACAGATGCGGTGGATATATGGTCCAGTCCCATATTTTTATAGACCACGTGGCACGCAACGGATGATTTAGTCAATATCCCATCCCCACATTTAATTATAAGAACTTTTCCTGGTTGTTGATGTAGATGGCAGCAATGCGTTGGTGTAATGGTTAGGACGTTATTCTGACAATGGCAGGAGTGCGGTCGGCCAAGGGTTGGATGTCAATTCTAGTCGTTTGCTACGGGAGAAACAGACTGGCCACACATTCCTCCGTGCTTGTAACATGCGCTATGGACCAGGCTGACATTCTGAATGCTCTACGAGAAGTAAGACTGTTCCGAGAACCAAGTGATGATTGTGAATCTACAACCATGGCCAGACTGCGAGAGCAGCAAATTAAAAGAGGTGTTGCCAAACAAGAACACTAAGCAGGAAGCCAAAAAAGATTGATTAACCAACACAGAACTTGTGTCGTGAGCCGCTACATGCTGCGGGATTTGCTGAGGAGGGGATCTGAGCACTTATGGACTGAATGGTTCGATGTGCAATGAGGCTGATCTGTCGACTAACTAACTAACTAACTAACTAACTAACTAACTAACTAACTAACTAACTAACTAACTAACTAATTAACTAACTAACATGCTAGAAAATAGTTAAAAGAATGGCTCTTGGGCAGTGAGACTGCGCCTCTGATTACTTCCCATCTGCAGGTCAGCATGTCCTTAAACATCCGGTGCGCTGATGCCGAGGTAAGAGGTTTAACCCTACACTTGACAGCTGGACTAAAATGTTGACCTGTCGTCTTTGACTTGGGGACGTAAATTACAAGCACCTCTGAAGTTGGAGTGGGTTCGCCTTATGGTGAGGGACACTGTTAATAGGGAAAGCTAATGCGCACGCAAAGTTCAGTCCGTCACTACTATAATTAGTGTCTATGGATTACGTTTGAGTTCAAAGCGAGCGAGCGCAACCCCCCCCCCCCCCCCCCCAAAAAAAAAATAAATAAATAAATAAATAAATAAATTTCCATCTAGGAATATAAAACGATTTAAATGAGTAAAGAAAAAGCTTTCGTGAAATAAGCACAATTATTCAACTAAGAAAGCAAAAGCATTGATCAGTGCTATGATAATCGGCTATACCTGGCCATGAAATGTAAGTAATAATTGTGAACATGATTAGGACGTTTTTATTAAGATCGATTGTTGTCATATCACATGACGCAGTAAGTGAAGGGATCAGAAAACAGATCAATGATAAAGTTTTAAGAATCATAGAAGAAGAAGGACATAGAATTAGTAATATTAAACCTTGGCTATAGTGGCTGGATCACAATACATGGCATGTAAGTATGACACTGGGAATGTTCAAAAGCAAAATCCAGAACAAAAGAAAAAAGAGACGCCTAAGAAATAACTACTTCACACAAGCATCAAGAAGCAACTACTTCAAACAAACATTCAAGAAACAACTAATTCACACAGACATTCAAAGAACAACCACTTCACATAGACATTGAAACAATTTTATTAATGTTTTGCATATCCTTTACAGGACATCGCTGTCAACATCAGCATCTTTCAGCTGTATGTTGATTTCTTGGCAAGATTACGCTCAGTAGTTTGCCATTGCTTTCTAAGCGGCCGGCTCAGTTATCCCGCAAGTCACCAGCGGGGGTCGAACCGCTCCCAGCTCTCGCCCTGCTACGAGACTCTGCGTGATAAACGGGATTACGGAGAAAGTGTTGTAACCCCTCGGCCAGAGAGACCGGCTGAAACATTTACTATAAACAAATATTCATGGAACAACTACTTCACAAAGAGATTCAAGAAACAACCAGTTGACACATACATTCAAGAAGTAATACTTCACACGGACATTCAAGAAACAACTACTACACACAACATATCAAGAAACAACTACTTCACGCAAATATTCAAGAAACAACTAAATGTTTTGCATATCCTTTACAGGACATCGCTGTCAACATCAGCATCTTTCAGCTGATTGTTGATTTCTTGGCAAGATTACGCTCAGTAGTTTGCCATAAGAAACAACTACTTCACACAAAACATTCAAGAGACAACTACTTCACACAGGCATCAAGAAACAACTGCTTCTCACAGGCATCAAGAAACAACTACTTCTCACAGACATAAAAACAACTACTTCACACAAATATTCAAGAAACAACTACTTCACACAGATATTCAAGAAATAACTACTTCACACAAATCATTCAAGAAACAACTACTTCACACAGGCATCAAGATACAACTACTTCTCACAGGCATCAAGAAACAACTACTTCTCACAGGTATCAAGAAACCACTACTTCACACAGGCATAAAGAAACAACTACTTCTCACAGGTATCAAGAAACAACTACTTCTCACAGGTATCAAGAAACCACTACTTCACACAGGCATAAAGAAACAACTACTTAACACAGGCATAAAGAAACAACTACTTAACACAGACATAGAAAAAAATACTTCACACAGGCATCAAAAACAACTACTTCACACAGGCATAAAGTTACAACAACTTCACACTGACATGCAACAACATTGATGTACAAACACATACAGAGATGAAAAAATACTACCAAAGCTACTAGACAGCGGGGTGACATAATCAGACTATTGCAACAACTATCTTTGGATTTACTAACCCAATGAAGATGACGACGAAGTCAGTGACAAAACTAATACAAATATGGGAATACGCATAATTAAGTTGCACTCGTCGGATAATAAACGTACGTTAAAATTTTTTATGGGACGATTGCATTATCTTTTGTAGAAACAGCAATCAAAATTAATTACCGAGAAGCGACAAAATGTGTAAATTACAGAATATAATATACAATAAAATCATCTACATCGGTTATAACCCAATTTAAGTAGTAAACGAAAGCTTTGCTTTCCTCAATAACTCCAATAATGTTGTGATGTCAACAACATGTCTCAGCTATTGTTTTGCACGGTTTAAAAGCTAATTTAATCCCATGCATAGCTCTCTAATTTCCATTTCTCCGTGATTTTAGTTTTTACGTTTTCGCCGAACCCTGCATAAAAAATTTATTTTACGAATGTAAATTAGTGAAAATAGCCAAAATTTAACGTAACATGATTGAATTATTTAATTTCTTTTTCTATTACGGTGCACAATTCTTCCTTTTCAAGTTTAATGGTTGTCCTAGAAACATGAAATGAAGAAAGAAATAATTTCCAGAACTAATACTTTCCATAAAGGTTAATATTTTGGCATGGTCTATTCAAACAATCATGGGGTAATTCAAACAGGCCACATTACACAAAATTGGAAACTTCTATTCCGCCTCAACCTCGTTAATTACCTGACCATTATATGAACGATGAGCAGCTGGTAAATATGCCTGAGTGGCTATTAATATTGGAAACTCGTGTCACTTTTTTATCTGGTGACTGTTAATGCAGATTTAATTTGATCATGATGTTTCATACACACTCCAATACATAAACACGGTTTAGCCTTGCAAAAATAGACATACATAACATCAACATCCTCAACATCAAGTGACTTGCCGACTGGCATGGGCGATCAGGCGTATTCACATCTTGCGATCTCCAACAGCGTGTGTTAATTTGTGCACGGACATACCTGCCACATGTGAAGACTGTCAAGAATATTCTCTCGTTGTCTTTCTCAACCTATCATTCCACTAATATGTCCAGTTATCACATTATACTTCAGCGCGTGTCTTCTTATTAATCAACCAATTAAGTGTCGTCTCCACAATGAAGATTGACTGCAATGAATCTTCAATACTTTCTGACTCAAGGTTTGACTGTACATTCTGACAGACTGCTATTCGTCTGTTTCTTGATGTTATCTTCCCATCTGTATCATTGTCTACCTCTAGCTCGCTTGCCTTTAGACTTACCCTCCAGTATGATTTTTATAAGAGTGATATGTCTTTTAGCGTGCCGAAATATTTGACTTGCTTCTTTAACATTTCTTTTATAAACTTTTTTTTTTCCATTCCCAGTGCTTTGAGAACCTCTACATTTGATTGTTTTGTTTCCATTAAATATAACATAATCTCCTGTATATCCACATCTCCAGCGTCTATTCGACTTTCTAATTGCTTGTTTTTGTCCCACATTTTGCGCCACACAATAGTGTTAAATATACATGACAACATGACATATCATGTGGGTAGCGGGGTAGGGGTATCCTCTATCAAAGGAGAAGTAAGGCGCCTCCTTCCCTCCGCTAGCCTACAGGACACCCTTGGGCAAGGTGGAGTACCCGTTTAGCCCCCCGATCAGGGTTACGTGAAGTCATGGGTGCAGGTAGTGGATGAAGATTGGAGCAGCCGACAGATAGTTGTAGGTAATGGTCTTCACCTTCACGACGGTAGGCATAGGATCTCTTTTTTGAGGAGACAATGGCTACGGTCACTAACCAGCATGGTCACTGCTAGGAAGGAAAGCAATGGCAAACTACCTTCTTTATAGATGCCAAGAAAATCATGTTGTGTGGACTCATCGATAATCAGAGAAACGGCGTAAATGGGTGCTCCATAGGAGCAGACTCGCCCGGTAGGAATAGTCATGCGCACCAGGTGACTCCAGACCGTCAACAGGCTACTAGGTGTAAAAGATTAATATCATCGAAAGTAGGAACTTGGAATGTTAGAACAATGAATGCAGATGAAAAAATTAGAAAACATCACACCGGAAATGGAGAGAGGGAGAAGATTAACATATTAGGAATATCGGAAACGAGATGGAAAGGGGCAGGGATAAGGACAGGAGAGGATTATAAGATTATTTACTCTGGGGGAGAAGAACAGCAAAGAGGTGTAGCCATTATATTAGATAAACAAACATCAAATTCTGTCAAAGGATATCGAGCTGTGTCAGACAGAGTTCTATTAGTAAAATTAAACGGAAGACCTTTTAAAATAAATATTATTCAAGTATATGCCCCAACAAGTGAATGCAGTGAAGAAAGTATAGAGGAATTTTAAAACGACATGGAGTCTGCTTTGAAGAACTGCAAAAAATCAGAAATAAATATAATAATGGGTGATTTCAACGCAAAAATAGGAAAGCAAGGCGATGGATGCAGTGTAGGCAACCATGGTTTGGGATAAAGAAATGAAAGAGGATACAGACTTGTAGAATGGGCAAAAGAACAAGAAATGGTTGTAGGAAACACCTGGTTTAAACAGCATCCTAGAAGATTATGGACATGGAGGAGTCCAGACAGTAGGATTACAAACAAGATAGATTACATCCTGATTAACAGAAGGTTTCGAAATGCGTTAACAGTCGTAAAAATAGTTCCAAATGCAGACTGTTACAGTGATCACAGATTAATTACAGGAACATTGAGGGTAAAGTTAAAGAAAGTCAAGAATATAGCAGGAAACCTTAAATATGATTAGTGCAAATTGAAAACTGACAAAGAAATACAAGATAATTTTAACATAGAAGTAAAGAACAAATTTGATTTATTGTCTGATCTAGAGATTCTATTTCAAGATGTAGATGATCAATGGGAAATTCTGAAGAATTCAATCAGTTGTGCAGCAGAAAAAAGTATTCCAAAATTGAAGAAAGTGGGCCGTAAGACATGGATGACTGAAAAATTTGTACAACTAATGGAAACAAGAAGACAGAACAAAAATAATCCTGCCAAATATGAAGAAATTCGCAGAAAAGTCAGAACCTTATGTAGGGAGGCAAAAGAAACATGGCTTGAGAAAAACTGCGAAGAAATTTAAAAACAACACAACAGTAAAAATGCGAAACTAATGCGCAAAAAGAATCCAGGAGCTTACTAATCAAAGAACACGTACATCAGCAGGCTGCCTAAAGACAAAAGATGGAAGTGTCATAATAGAAAAATATCAAATCTTACATGCATGGTCAGATTATGTGAAAAACCTTTATGATGACAACAGAGACGAACACTACGATGTTCAAAATAATAATGAAGGACCAGCAATTTTGAAGATGGAGGTTCAGAATGCTCTTAACCACATAAAATATGGCAAGACTACTGGTTCAGACAGCGTCACAACATAAATGATTAATGCTTTAGAAGAATATGGAATAGATAAAGTTACCAGTCTGCTTAATACAATATATAATACTGGAAATATACCTCATGAATTATGTAATTCTGTATTTATTGCAATTCCAAAGAAATCAGGAGCCTTGGAATGTGATGAACATCGAACAATTAGTATAATGAGTCACATCACGAAGATTTTGCTAAGAATGCAAAGAATGCAAAGTATCATGCAAAGAATTACGAGGAAACTACAACCTGAAATAGGAGAAGAACAATGTGGGTTTGTAGAAGGAAAGGGTACAGTAAATGCTGTGTATTTACTGAAAACCGTAATTGAACGATCTATAGAAGTAGACAAAGATCTACACATTTGCTTTATTGACTACACAAAGGCTTTCGATAAAGTGAGGGTTAGAATTAAATTGTAAAAAGACACAGATTATGGTCGTCACTAGGAAGAACGAAATACCACAATGTAATATACAAGTAAATGGGAATATTCTTCAACAAGTGAATAGGTACAATTATCTCGGAACAGTAATAACATCTGATGGGAGATGCCTTAAAGAGATTAGAACAAGAATCGCCATGCCTAAGGTAGCCTTTAGCAAGATGAAAAACATGTGACCAATAAAAAGATGTCAATTGAAACGAGAAAATGAGTGTTGAGGTGCTACATAGAACCTGTACTTTTATATGGATGTGAAGCTTTGACAATGAGCAGTCAACCCGAAAAACATCTGATGGCTGTAGAAATGTGGTTTCTGAGGAAAATGCAAAGAATACCATGGACAGCCAGAAAGACCAATGAACAGGTCCTTCAAGAAACAAACGAAGATCGTAAACTGATTAGAGACATTAGACGCAGACAGTCAACATTTTTTTGGGCATGTTATGAGAAGAAATGAAGTGGAGAACTTCGTGACAACTGGTAAGATCGAAGGGAACAGACCAAGAGGAAGACCTAGAAGCATATACCTGGATGGCTTGGCCACGTGGCATGGTCGAGACAGAAACACGGAGCTGATCCACGACTCTGGTGATCGAGTGAGATGGCAGAACATGACGGCCCACACTTACCGGCATGGCACATGATGGATGGATGGATACATGACATATGACAGTTCTAATTTTTAATGCGTTGGTAATATTTCTAGATGTTTGTATTGATTTCATGTTGTTGAAAACATGTTCGGCCATTCATATTTCTTTTTATTTCTGTTTCGATTCTGCCATCATCTGTTATTACATGTTCAAGATACGAGAAACTGATTACTAGTTCTAGTGTCTTTCCTTGTAGTGTGATGTTTATTGATGACCTCTCCTGTCTACTGCTAATTATCATATTGCCATAATAATCCCAATTTGGAAAAACAAAAGCAGCAAAAGAGACTGCACACAATACAGAGGCATTTCCCTTTTGAGTCATACTGGGAAAATATTTTGCAAAATTCTGTAGAAAATATTACGAACTACTATAGAACCCCAGCTAAGCGAAACACAACTTGGATTAAGGAAAAAGAAAGGATGCACAGATGCCATTTTTGCTCTTAGACAACTTATAGAAAAATCAATCGAATTTAATGAAACACCCTATTTAGCCTTTGTCAAATAACACAAGGCATTTGATAGAGTTTATAGAAACAAGCTGTGGGAAATCCTTAAACAATATGGAGTGAGTAAACATCTAACAAACCGTATACAACAACAGTGAATGCATAGTGAGAACAACTGGAGGACACTCAGAACCCTTCACCATAAGATCCGCAGTACGACAAGGTTGTGTCCTGTCAACTCTCTTGTTCATAACATGTATAGACAAAATATGTAAAGGAACCAGCCAAACAGAGACCGCAAAAACAGAGGACGACGAGAACATAGAAGAAGAACCATCGGCAAGAGAACTCCTGTTTGTGAATGACCTTGCACTAATAGAAAAATCAGAAGCTGCATTACAAGACCACATGAATAGTCTAAATGAAACGTGTAGGGAACATAACATAAAAATTAGCACAGATAAAACAGGGGTAATGACTATAACTAAAAAAGAAAAAAACGACAACAATTCACTTAAACGAACTTTATATAAACACACACACACACACACACACACACACACACACACACACACACACACACACACATATATATATATATATATATATATATATATGTGTGTGTGTGTGTGTGTGTATATATATAGTAACGGAAACAGGAAACGAAGTGCAATGTTAAGGGAATGGAAGAAGCAGAGTTCACAGGTAGAAGGGGCTAAGGTACATAAATGGGAACACCACCAACAGGACATGAAAGAGAGCGAGGGATACAGAGACAGTGTATGCGTGAGAGAGAGAGAGAGAGAGAGAGAGAGAGAGAGAGAGAGAGAGAGAGAGAGAGAGAGAGAGAGCGAGAGAGAGATTGAGAGAGAGAGAGAGAGAGAGAGAGAGAGAGAGAGAGAGGGAGAGAAAAGAAGAAACCCAGAGAGGAGAAAGGAAAGAGATAGAGAGCGAACGAGTGAACAAAGAGATACTAGAAGATAAAAGACAAAAAGCGATAAGTAAAATGTAAAGCTCGAGAGCGTGTGTGAGAGAGAGAGAGAGAGAGAGAGAGAGAGAGAGAGAGAGAGAAAGAGAGAGAGAGAAAGAGAGAGAGAGTGAAGAAGAAGAAGGAGAGCGAAAGAGAAAACTAAGAAAGAGAGGAAGAGAAGAGAAGAAGACAGGTAGAGAGAACGTAGAGAGAAAGAGTAAAAGAGCGGAAGATTAAATATGAAGACCAGCAGAGGAAATAGTGTGAGAAAAAAGAGCCAGGCGAGAGAGAAAGAGAGAGAGAGGGAGAGAGAGAGAGAGAGAGAGAGAGAGAGAGAGAGAGAGAGAGAGAGAGAGAGAGGGAGAGAGAGAACAATTGGGAAGTTAGAGACATGAAATAACAGCTGATAACGATTTTTCTCCCTGTGTCTGAGTACTTTCATATTTGGATGACTTTTCTAGGCAGGAAACAGCGATTTCTCAGATAACAGTCTGTTTCTGACCTGTTTGATTACGATTGGTCTATGACACCATGAAAGCAAAGTCTGCCTTCTTCTTCCATGTTTAATGTGTAATACAGATACTTCCTGTTCACCTTAATCATTACCACTAGCAATATTTCTGCTTGGCTTTACAGGCCACATTCTGATATTTTATCTTTTATGATTTCAATTGAACAAAAAATATAATGACGTTTTGCGCATGGCATTTTATGGAGAATAATCATCGTGTTCGTACTTTAGAATAGGAAAGTCGTTATCCATTCTTTCACCCCTCACCTCTTTGTTGGAGGTGTCTGTGGTGAAGTCAGCTTCTTTGAACTCGGAGAGTGAGGGTTCGTGTCCACACTCTGTCATTCAGTTAATGAGTGGCAGTGTTTTTGAGATTCATTCAAGGCTTCGCTGGAGCTACGGACTTCTTGAATAGTGCGACCCTTTCGACAGGCTGTTCTTGCGGAAAGAGACCGAGGCATATGGAATACAACACGGTACAATTAATTATATTATCACATGTTTAGACCCTTTTATTTGTTAGGTTTTTGACTTGTTTTTGAATCCCATTGCTCAAGATTTCATTCTTATACGGCAAGGATTGGCTATAACTCTCCAAAACAGCCCACTCAAAACGTTCAAGAGCGTGCGATCTCCAAGCTTGAGTGCAAGGCGTGGGTGATGCAAGCCTACCACAATCATTGGGATTTATTGTGACTGTCTTTCAGACTCAAAATATGTATGCTCCTCAGCAGACTTCATCACGGCGGAGAATGTTAACCGGATTGGCCTTCTCAGTAGTGTCGTAAGATAAAAGACATCCTCGGTGTTGCGACGGCATCTTCGTCATTCCATTTACAGATAGTGCATCCCAGCAAGACCATCCAGAACAGCCGCTGGCATGAAATGTTTCCCTCACAGGAAGGCAGGGCAGTAGATGGGCATTTCCCGCTTTCCAAAGTGGCTTCCTTAAATGCAGAGCCAATATAGGATACTCTGCTGCTGATCATAATGAAGGAATTGTAACGTTCTGCACAAGGCTGCTAGCATCATCACCATCATCACCATCAAGTACCATGCCTGCTGGCGTAAACGTTCGTGTCTCTTCACAGATCTCGGTCTTTAGTGTTCTGTATCAACTCTGCTGATGATATTCTTTCATGCCATGCCTCAATCCATCGAGCATAATTTCTGTTGGTCGATTTCTGCCTCTCTTCCTTCGATCTTGCCAGTCATCACCATGCTTCTCTTCTCATCACATGACCAAAGAAAGATGTTTGTCTCATTCTTATTATTGTATATAATGTTCTAGTTTCTTTAACTTCTTTCAGGCAATCGTCATTAGTTATTCCAAAGAATTCTCAACTTTCGTCTAAGGAACCACATCTCTGTTGCTTCCAGGTTCTTCCTAATTTGTTCATTTACATTTCAAGATTCATTATCTTTACAGCAAACCAGGTTCTATGTAGCACTTCAGCACTTTCTTTATTACAAGCATCACTTCCGTTTATTGAGTGCCCGTTCATCACGGTCTTAGAGACAAGTCTGAATGCCTTTCGCAGATGTGGGGCTTCAATGTCCTACACACACTGCAGTTTTAGTCCAGCGAGACGTTTTCTGACACATAAATGCCTTGTAGCATCTAGTGTAACTGAGTGTGGGCGTTTCAGGATCGTTCAAAGAATTTGTACATACAGTATTGTTCTCTCATAGTTCACAGATTCTACCTTTAGCAGGAGATTATTGTATAAGGATGTGAAGCAATTTATCGTGGGTTAATAGGGCTCTCCACCATGGCCATCTGAAGAGATTGATCAGTCAACTGTTAACGTAATCAACAGACACTTGAACCAATTTAGTTGTTCAGAAGGTCACACTTTATGGGGCATCCTTGACTTGAGTTTTTGCAGCCGCCTGATGAGCGTCACCAGCGTTGTGGCCAAGAGGTTACGAACCCAATTCACAATTCCGCATGGCCTGCTCGAAACACATCTGCGGGCGATTAGGAAGCAGACCGCCTTGCGCTGGTATTTCACACGATGGTAAACGTTCCGTTAATTCAGAATGCAATGGTAAACTACTGAACGTAAAACTTGCCAAGAAGTCACAAACCGATACACACTGCTGGGTTGACTATGACGCCCTTTAACGGATATGCTATTCTCTTTTATATGAGCGTCAGATGTTAATCTACTCGCTGTTTCTAGTCACATCATTTCTAGACATGTGAAATGAAGAATCAACACTACTGTACTCGGGACATTTCCCACACATGCGTCGCAAATGGTACTACAGGCGGATTAATGCAATGATATAATAAATCAATCTGAAGAGATCATTGCAGATTGCATGTAACGTCAAATATAAGCCTCGATCAATTAATTTAAAGAGAGTGTACTTGGTATTAAGACGATTATCCAGTGTGTGAAGCAGTCGGCCATTGGAGGAGAGAGCATTGTTAATTTCACTCTAGCTACTTTTGGCGTATATCTCAGGGCATTACATCAAGAGATCCTGGGCAGTTTGACATCATAGCATGGAGAATTCTTGGTGTCGGAAATGATTCGCATCACAAGAGATAGAAGGCTGTGGACAGACATGATCATCAATGACACGCGGTATGGGCTATTCGAAGAAGTATCAAGAAGTATGCTGATTTTGCATGGTATTCCGTAAAAGCAACCCTTTGCGGTTCGAGGTGGGGTCAGGTTATTTCCTCATACGCAACACAACGGCATTCACTTAATACAGAATAAGCGGTAATGTTTTATATAAATAAGAGTTAAAAAGGCGTCTAAGAATTATAACTGTAGTATTAGTCTGCATATTGGCAGCACTTGATCAACAGCATTGATCACACAAGAGTTTGTCTGTCTGTGTATATGTGTATACGGAATAGTGGATCCCCAGTTATTCGTGAATTATGAGAATCAGGGGCTTGTAGCAGTGTCTCACACACACACACACCACACACCACCTACACCACACACACACACACACACCACACACACACACACACACACACACACACTTTCATTAAGCCACGTGTTAGACTTTTAATAATTTTCAATTAAAAACCGATCATGATCTGTGCGAGGATTTAAACATAATCGTTTATTATATGTATTGATATCACAATATTTAATAAACCACTTTTCCTTATATTTGACAAATGAAAACAAAATTCGAAAATATAAAGATAGTAGTTTATCAAGTAGACCGGAGAGTTATGAATGCAAACTTGTGTATAAATGAGTAATCTAAAAGACCTATTTTCACAGGAAGGGAACGTATGGTATATATGATGATAGCCTCGTATGTTTAGACGAATTTGAAGATGTGGCCACTTTCAAGTCGGTCGTCTTTACTTCCCAACAGATACCCCATTATCTATTTTACATTGGGCCTAACTGGCAGCCCAGCTCAATTAAAAAATCCCGGCCTCCAATGGGTTTCGAGCACATGAACCCCGAGTCGGCAGAAAATTGTGCTAGCTACTGCGCCCTGTATATCAGTATAGTCAACGGGAATCACATTTTCAGCCTCATGATTATCTGGTCAACGTGTTTCCGTTACATTAGTTGGAAGACTGATGGGTTCTACTATGTTTATTTATTAGAAACATTTATGACTACCAGGCTTTTTTCAGACAAAACAGATCAACAATAGATCAGATATTTATCTTACGACAAAAACCCGAGAAAAATAGGGAATATAAAAGAGATCTCCATAACATTTTTGTGGATTTTAAAAAGGCTTATGATAGTTTCCATAGGAATAGTCTATGGAATACCAAGGAACTTAATCAAAATGACCAGACTATGCATGGAAGATACTTATTATATAATCTATATCTATAAAACACAGTGTATGTATGTATGTATGTATGTATGTATGTATGTATGTATGTATGTATGTATGTATGTATGTATGCATGCATGCATGCATGCATGCATGCATGCATGCATGCATGTATGTATGTATGTATGTATGTATGTATGTATGTATGTATGTATGTATGTATGTATGTATGTATGTATGTATGTATGTATGTATGTATGTATGTATGTATGTATGTATGTATGTATGTATGTATGTATGTATGTATGTATGTATGTATGTATGTATGTATGTATGTATGTATGTATGTATGTATGTATGTATGTATGTATGTATGTATGTATGTATGTATGTATGTATGTATGTATGTATGTATGTATGTATGTATGTATGTATGTATGTATGTATGTATGTATGTATGTATGTATGTATGTATGTATGTATGTATGTATGTATGTATGTATGTATGTATGTCCTTGTCAGTTGGCGTAGACATGGGGCGCCACGCGTTGCCTCTGACGGTGGGAGACACCTATAGGTGTCACTGATCAGCTACCGCCCGCCTCAAGCTGGGCAGCCCCCAGCCAATTGGGTGCTGATCCGCCACAGCCTGCCTGCTTCAATGGGTGCTTGGGGCTAGGACAAAATCTGAATCGCAGGCTGTAAAACCAATGCACCAGGTACAAACAAAAATAAAAATAGAAACCTCAAGCTACGGCTTGCAACCTGGAACGTGAGAACCATGTGTCCAGGATTTTCCACTGACTTGACCAATATTGACGATGTGAGAAAAACGGCTGTGATTGATGCCGAACTCAATCGTCTAAACATTGATATTGCTGGCCTGCAGGAGACTCGCCTCGCTGAGGAAGGGTCACTCAGGGAAAACAACTACACCTTTTTCTGGAAGGGTAGAGGGCAGGCAGAAAAAAGGCAACACGGTGTGGGCTTTGCAGTGAAGAATTCGCTACTGGGAATGATTGAAATTCCAGCAGGAGGAAATGAAAGACTATTATCCCTGCGCTTGGCAACCTCTTGTGGGTTTGCCACCATTATTACTGCATATGCACCGACACTCGATTCCTCTGATGATGTGAAGGATTCGTTCTATGAGGAGTTAGACTCCGTGATCAAGGCAGTTCCAAAATCTGACTACATTTATATGCTCGGTGATTTCAATGCTCGTGTGGGCAAGGACTCGAGTTCATGGCCAGTGTGCCTTGGAAAATACAACATCGGTCGCATGAATGAAAATGGGCAAAGGCTGCTGGAGCATTGCACCAGTAATGACCTATGTATTACAAACTCCTTTTTTAAAACAAAAGAGATGCATAAGGTCACATGGAAACATCCAAGATCCGGCCATTGGCACCAGCTGGACTTCATCATCACACGGAGACAACATCTGAACCATATATCATTGACTCGTAGTTACCACAGTGCTGACTGTGATACGGATCATTCTTTGGTTGTTGCAAGGGTTAGACTGAGACCAAAGAGAATCTACACAGCTAAACACAAATCTAGCCTAAGGATTAATATTATTAACACTCATGATCCTGAAAAGTGCTTTCAGTTTCAACAGCAACTTGAAGACGCTTTCACTGATACACCAGAAAATTGTACAGTAAATGAAAAGTGGGGTCAAATTAAGGAAACTCTTTATAAAACTGCCGTAGGGGTTTACGGCACTGTGGATCATAAGAGGCAGGACTGGTTTGCGGCCAACAGCGAGACTCTGCAGCCCTTGATTGATAAGAAGAAGAAAGCTCTCTTAAGAAACAAGGAAAGACCAACGCGTAACACTCTGAGTGAGCTTAGGCAAGCTAGGAAGGATGTGCAAAAGGCTGCCAGGCAGTGTGCAAATGATTATTGGATCAAGTTATGTGAGTCCATTCAAATCGCAAGTGATAAGGGAGACATAGGAAGCATGTATGAAGGAATAAAGAAAGCCTGCGGTCCAGTGATCAAAAGAAGTGCACCATTGAAAACCTTGACTGGAGAAATCATCACTGATAAGAAACAGCAGATGGACAGGTGGGTAGAGCACTATTTGGAGCTTTACTCAAGTGAGACCAAACTAGCGGATGATGCCCTCAACGCCATAGAGGCTCTACCAACTCTTGACCACCTGGACACACTTCCCACCATAACAGAAGTTAAGTGTGCTATAAATGAACTTGCATCTGGCAAGGCTCCAGGTAAGGATGGGATTCCAATAGAGGTTATCAGGAGTGGGCAAGACACACTCACTATACAGATCCACCAGCTAATAGAGCTATGCTGGCGTGAAGGACAAGTCCCACAGGATTTCAAAGATTCAAGCATCATAACACTGTACAAGAACAAGGGCGATCGGAGCGACTGCAACAACTATAGGGGTATCTCACTTCTGTGTATTGTTGGAAAAGTATTTGCCAGAATTGTTCTGCGCAGACTTCAAGTCCTAGGAGATCAAGTCTACCCCGAATCACAGTGTGGCTTTCGACAGAACCGGTCTACCACTGATATGATATTCTCATTGCGACAAATGCAAGAAAAATGCCGTGAACAGAATCAACCACTGTTTATTGCCTTCATCGACCTCACAAAGGCATTTGATTTGGTCAGTCGTGAGGGTCTGTTCAAGGCACTAAAGAAGATTGGCTGCCCACCAACTCTTCTGTCCATTGTGGAATCGTTCCACACAGGCATGAAGGGTATAATCAAATTTGATGGTGCAACTTCTGAAGAATTTGAAATCAAGAGTGGAGTTAAGCAAGGTTGTGTACTAGCTCCCACCCTCTTTGGAATATACTTTTCACTTCTACTGAAATATGCATTTCATGATCAGGATGGTGGTATATACATTCACTCACGCTCAGATGGCGGCCTCTACAATGCTCAGAGATTGAAGGCTAAGACCAAAATTAGGAGGGTACTGATCAGAGAGTTGCTTTTTGCAGATGATGCTGCAGTTACGACCCACTCTGAGGAAGAATTGCAATGTCTACTATCTGCATTCTCCAATGCTTGTTCTGAATTTGGTTTAACAATTAGCAAAAAGAAGACACAGATTATGTCACAAGGTGCACATGGGGTACCATCAATCTTTATTGACGACGCCGAACTAGAGATAGTAGACCATTTTACATATCTAGGATCAGTGGTAAATAGCAAATTATCCCTAGATCAGGAAATCAACATCCGGATTGGTAAGGCAGCAACAACAATGAACAGGTTAAGAAAAAGAGTCTGGGAGAACAGGAAGCTTACTGCCAAAACAAAAGTCCTTGTCTATCAAGCCTGTGTCCTTAGTACTCTTCTCTATGGCAGTGAAACCTGGACAACTTACTCACACCAAGAGAACAACTTAAACAGCTTTCATATGCGGTGTCTGCGAAGAATTCTTGGTATTAAGTGGCAAGACAAAATCACAAATACTGAAGTATTGGAAAGATCAGGTTGTGTGACAGTTTATTCCATGCTCAGTCTTCGTAGACTTAGATGGATAGGGCATCTTAGGAGGATGGATGATGGTAGAATACCAAAGGATATCTTTTTTGGTGAATTACAGATGGGTAAGAGATCTCAGGGTCGGCCTCTACTACGATACAAAGATGTGTGTAAGCGGGACATGATTGATACAGGCATTGATAATGCACATTGGGAGCAAGTCGCCGCTGAACGTGTTGCATGGAGGGCAAATATCAGAAATGGAATAAAGTCAAAGGAGAAAATTATTGCAGAAAAGTCACACACCAAGCGTTTGAGACGTAAGATGGTGCATGATGGTGGAAATGACCACGTGTTCACATGCACCCACTGTGAACGGACATTTACAGCGCAAATTGGCCTTATCAGTCACACTCGCTACCGCCATAGTTAAAAGTTATTATGCCTTTTTAAAGCACAAACTATCGTCTGTCAAGACGGCAAGGTGCCAATGAATGAATGTATGTATGTATGTATGTATGTATGTATGTATGTATGTATGTATGTATGTATGTATGTATGTATGTATGTATGTATGTATGTATGTATGTATGTGTGTGTGTATGTATGTATGTATGTATGTATGTATGTATGTATGTATGTATGTATGTATGTATGTATGTATGTATGTATGTATGTATGTATGTATGTATGTATGTATGTATGTATGTATGTATGTATGTATGTATGTATGTATGTATGTATGTATGTATGTATGTATGTATGTATGTATGTATGTATGTATGTATGTGTGGGTCCATTCTTTATGCATTCGCGAACGGTCCATCCGATTGAGATGAAATTTTCTACACGTCTTCTTGTCATTCCCAAGCAACCGACTGTCATAGTTTTGTACTTACTAAAAGCTATTTACGTACTAAAATTCAATAATTTAAATTTACATGATCATTTCTATATAGCAAGGGGAATTAACATAAGAAAAGTTATTTCAAGGGGCATAACTTTTAATAACATTGCTATTATGTTATATATAGATTGCTGCATTGTTTTCAAAGATTTATAAACTCTTTGTCTACAGTTATTTACAGGCATATGAGGTATAATAAATAAAGATATAATCTTTAAAGCATTTTCATAGTTGTCATAAAAATAATGCATCTATTTAAATAGTGAAAATTTTCTAACTCATCTTTTTACTTTTCTTCAACAGCACATTAATTTTTTTTTTATCATTCTCAAATGTATGGCGTGTTACACCCACATTGGGTATTTTTTGTTGTCAAAGAATTGCTTCCAGTATCATTGGTTTGGTAACCATTTGTGATTTTGTATTCATTCATTCAACACTCACTCACATGATTCAGAGGGGGTGACAAATAGAAAGGGAAATCTTTACATTTTTGTTTCCCTCGCTACACTCTCACCAATTGGTTCCACTCCACCGATGCCTTTCCTGACCACTAATGATGGTACAGGCAGGACGAATGTTTGAAACAGACCAGTGGGGGTAGTAGCAAAAGCAACAAACCATAAGCAAGGGGGGGGGGGGGGTTGACAGGGGAGATGAAATTGTAGATTACTAATGATGATATCAGTAACACATATAAAATTAATGATACTAAGGATAATAAGGTAAGTACTGACTACAAGGAAAAGGGGGAAGTCGTTACATTTGTTTCCCTCGCTACCCTCCCACCAATTGGTTTCATTCCACCAATGTCCCTATGACCACTCTAATGATGGTACAGGCAGGACAAATGTTTGAAACAAACCAGTGGGGGTATTTGCAAAAGCAACAAACCTTAAGCAAAGGGGGGAACATGGGAGATGAAGTTGTAAATTAATAATGATGATATCCTTAATACCTTTCAAATTAATGATACTAAAGATAATAAGGGTTAGGTAATGATAGTAATAGTAATAATGATCATAATAATAGTAGACATAATCATAATAATAAAAAAAAATATATTAATAATAATAATAATAATAATAATAAATAGTATAATAGATGTGTTTCTTTTTACTAAAGTGATAATCTTAGTAGTGGTGGTAGTATAGCACAACAAGTGCATTTAAAGGAAACATTCCATAAATAGTAATTTGGAATGGGAGGAGTTGATTTTCTTTTCTTCTTTTTTTCTTTTCCCCTTATCTATAAGGGTTGAAACCATCATTTTGAAACATTTAAAACAAGCATTTATATTTCCACTATTCTTTACATAAGGGAGTTTTCATTGGTCTTTTGACCATATGTGATCTTTTTAGTCATTCACTCTCCATTCACTCACAGTTTCTTCTTTCTTTCTCGCACTCATGTATACCAAATTTGTAATACAATAAAGAAGAATACATATGATTCACTCTGGAAATAGTTGTGATATTTTGTGTGTGTACATAAAGGAAATTAAGTGTGTTATATGTGTGGTGTTTGTATCTGGCAAAGTTTCTGCAGGTCCATATAAGTTGTCTGTAGTAAGAAAGTGCTACCAGTAGTTTTGTATGTATGTCCTTAGCTGTCTTTGGTATAGTGTTGAGAAAAATCGCTTTATATATGTCGGTTTGTTTGCCTGTGTGCGTTTGTATGAGGTGTTTGAGTGTTGCGCGTGTGGCAGTAATTGTTGGACATGTATAATAAATGTATTCCTCTGTCTCTTGTGTGTTGTTTCTACATAATTGACATTGTTTGGATATGTATGCTTCTACCTGTGTTGTGGGGGTCATATTGTATAGCAGTCTATATGTGATTTCTCTAGCTTTTGGAGTTATGTGTTTGTTGTGTAGGTTTGAAAAGGTGCATGTGAAGTCAGTCATGAAGTATTTGTGTCCTCTTTTAATCCTAAGTCTTAGTGATGGTGCTTGTTCTCTAACTAAATGTTTGTATATTGTGTGTGTTGTTTGCTGTATTAACTGTTCATGTCCTTTTATTGCCTGTATGCATGTCTGATAGAAAGTTGGCAGTTTTCCCTGGTAGTGTGCAGTTGCATTGCTAAGAGGTGTGAGATGTTTGATGTTGTGGCCTATGTAGTATAGTGCTAGTCTGTTCTGTTCTGGGTGTCTGATGATTTTGCCTATGTGACTGATTCTAAGTGACAGTATTTTTGTCTGGATGTCCTGTAGTGCAACCCCCCCCCCCCCCCCCCCCCCCCCCTTGTCCCTTGTCTTGTATGAGAGTTTTGTACTGAATGCTGTTTTGGTGAAGATGAAGAGAGGAAGAGTAAGAGAGTTAGAGATAAAGTGAATGAAGATGGACAGAGTGAATGAATGAGGGAAATAGTGAGTGTGTGAGAGAGAGAAAGTGAGCGAGCGAGAGAGAGAGTGAGATAGTGGGAGAGTTGATGTGTTAGTGTGTGTGCGTGAGCGCGCGCATGCGTGTGAGTGTGTGTATATAAAAGAATACAGAGAGAGAGAGAGAGAGAGGAGAGAGAGAGAGAGAGAGAGAGAGAGAGAGAGAGAGAGAGAGAGAGAGAGAGAGTTGAGCAGACGCATGTCATGCAACACGCATGTTATATAACACGCGAATCCATATGTTTGTGTATTCTCATCTGTCATATTATCAGTTGAATATCATTTGATTTTATCATGTATAATATAAACTTGTGTACATTACTGTAGTTTGAATGAGAGAGTCAGTAAATGTGAATGAGAGACAGAATGAGTGAGCGTGAGAGTGAATGTGATGTGTGTGTGTGTGTGTGTGTGTGTGTGTGTGCCTTCTCTGTGTGTATCTCTGTGTGTGGGAGCATCACTATTTTACGTCACACACTGTATATGAACACATTTTTCTCCATGTTTAACATTTTTATGAGACCGCTCACGACAATTGTCAGTGTATGTGTGTGGGTAAAGTGTGGGAGTTTGTTCAAACTAGTTTCAATGCTAACGTGAGGCATTTTGTATGTGTCTAGATGTGAGGATGTGTGAGTGTCTGGAGGATGTGTGTGAGTTTGGGGATATGTGTGTGAGGGGGGTGTGTGGGTGTGTGGGTGTGTGGGTGGGGGTATGCGTTTGGATGGGTTGGGGTTGTGGGTGTTGGTGGTTAGTGATATTTGTGGGTGTTGGTGGGATGTGTGGATGTATGTGTGGGGGTGAAAGTAGGGGTGTGGGAATGGGTGTGGGTGATGTGTTTATGGGTGGAGGATGTGTGTATGTGACGGGTGCTGGGGATGTGTGTTTGGGTGGGGGATATGTGTGGGTGGTTGGAGATGTGTGGATGGTTTGTGGAAGTATGTGTGGGTGGCGGGGTTGTGTGGGTAGGGGATGTGTGTGGTTGGATTGGGGATGTAAGGGCTGGTGGGGAGAAGTTTATGGTGTGTGGGTTTGGGATATGTGTGTGGTGTGTTGGTGGGTGATGTGTGCATGGTGTGTGGATGGGGGTTTGTTTGTGGTAGTATGGGTGAGGATATGTGTGTGCATGGGGGATAGTATTTGGTATGGGGGATGTGTGTGATGGGTGCGGGAAATGTGTGTATGGGTGGGGGATATGTGTGGGTGAGTAGGGGATGTGTGGTGGTTGGGGGAAGTATGTGTGAGTGGTGGGGTGTGTGGGTGGGGGATGTGTGGATGGCGGTGTGTGAGTGGCTTAGGGATGTGTAGGTGGGTAAGGAATGTGTATG
Source organism: Cepaea nemoralis (assembly GCA_014155875.1). Taxonomy (NCBI): domain Eukaryota; kingdom Metazoa; phylum Mollusca; class Gastropoda; order Stylommatophora; family Helicidae; genus Cepaea; species Cepaea nemoralis. Next base: position 237,054 of record JACEFZ010020405.1, read on the forward strand.
TGTCGGGGTGGGATGCGTGAGTGGGTGGAGGATGTGTGAGGGTATGGGGTATTGTGATCGAGGGATGTTTGGTTGGTGATGTGTGGGTGCGTTGTGGAGGATGTGTGAGTGAGTGTGTGTTGGTGGATGGGTGGAGAATGTGTCTGTGGGTGGGGAGAGGTGTGTGGTGTGTTGGTTTGGGATATGTGTATGGTGTGTGGGTGGGGTTTTTTGTGGTGTGTGGGTGGGGGTTTGTGTGGTGAGTGAGTGGAGATATGTGGGGTGCGTGGGTGAGGGTATGTGTGTGGGTGTGGGTGGGGATATTGTGTGGTATTTGGGTGGGGATTTGTGTGCGGTGTGTAGGTAGGGATCTATGGTGGTATGTGGGTGTGGGATGTGTTGGTGAGGGATATGTGTGTGTGGTGCGTGGGTTGGGAATATTGCGTGGTAGGGGATGTATGTGATGTGCGGGTGGGGGATGTGTGTGGTGTGGGATTGGGTTAGGGCATGTGTGGGTGGGTGGAGGATGTATGTGTGGGCGGTGGGGTGTGTGTGAATGGATTGGGGATGTATAGGTGGTTTGGGAGATGAGTGTGTGTGTGTGTGTAGGGAGATGTCAGTTGGTGGGGATGTATGTGTATGGTTTGTGGATGTGTGAGTGGATGTGCGATGTGTGGGTTGGTGGGGGATGTGTGTGCGTGCCTGGGGAATATGTGGTCGATGGAGGTGTGGCTGCGGATGGGTGGTTGGAAGTGTGGGTTGGAGAGAGGATGTGTGGGTTAGGATGTGGGTCGGCGCGGCATGTGTGGGTTGGTGGGGGATGTTTGAGGGTGGCGAGTGTTTTTGGGTTGGGGGAACAGGTGAGGGCAGTGTGTGTGGGTGGGGGTGTGCGGGAGGGTGATGGGTCGGTTGGTGGGGTATTATGTGTCCCTGGGTGTGTGTGTGGGTAGGTGGGGGTGTTTGTGTGGGTAGGGTGATGTGTGGATTGGTGGAAGATGGGCCTCATAACATGGTAATTTGCCTTGTCTATGTTTACAACATTCATTTCACAATGTTTATTTTTCTTCCTATGTGAATGTATAATGCTCTTGATGAACGAAAGATGAGTGATTGGAAGGGTCGAATGTAAGACGGGCCTGTGTGCCCAATTTGTGACCCTTTTAAAATAAAGTTGATTTGATTTGATTTTGATTTCTTTTGGTCCCATTAGGGATACACAAAGTGGAGAGAGGTAAAGAAGAAACAACAAAAACATTTATGATCTGTTTAAGTCCCCCCTAACCACTGGTATCATGAAAGCTAATAGACTGCAATGGCTGGGGCATATAGAAAGAATGGAAGACAATAGGGAAACAAAACTCGCTTACACTCAGGAAATAAATTACCGTAGACCCCGATTTAGAGAAAGAAGACGGTGGCTAGATAATATACATACAGACCTACAAGCACTTAGAATCAACGATTGGCAAGAGAAGGTCCACCAGAGAGACGAATGGAGACGGCTTGTATCTGCAGCAAAGAACCTCAGTGGCTCGGAATGCTGAAGAAGAGGGAGATTTGTGACACGGTGGAAGTAGCAAATATGAAATGGATAAGTAGGTAAGGAACATACGACAGGTATTGCAAACCGGTAGGGGAGTTACTTGATCCTAGAAACATTATGCTCATGAATCATTTAGGAAACCGGAGGTAAGGCACTTGTCACATGCGCTGAAACTCCAATAACCCCTCCTAACGACGCCTACCGGTATAAATGGAAGACAACAGCAACAACAACAACAACAACAACAACAGCTCTTTCTGAACAACAGACAACTTTCTGAGGACCCTCAGCTGTTAACCAACGGCAAGCAGATGAAATCTTAAATTGCACACACGAAAATACTCGTTTAATGTTGGTAACGCCAACAACAATTATTATAACGAGCAAGACGACGTCCCAAAAGAAAGCATAAGAACTATAATAAACACACTATAGAAAGAAAACACCCACACCGAACATAGTGGGTGTTCTTACAAATACAGAAGCAATTCTATTCTCATAGGAAAGGGACAAGTATACAATGAAAGCAATGGCGAGAACAATGAAGTGAAATCATACCAGAAGCAATTCCAATGCGGCATCAGGACCAGGTGCAGCTGAAGATGTCATACTGCATAGGAATCCCAAGTTGTCAAAATGTCATAAAATATTTGTAGGAAAATTATATAATCTCTTTGATTTGTGGAATATATTTAATCACATAATAGAGGGAAATTTATTGACGATGTTGTTATCGTGGGAGTTTAATGTGCGCATTTTGCAAACATCATTTCGGAAGAACTTTGAAATATAAAAACGAAATAAATCCCGTGGGATAATTTTAATGCATATTCTTCATCTTATAGTCCTTGCTGTGTGGCATTGGTGATCATGTCTGTCCACAGTCTTTTATCTCTTGTACCGCTAATAAATTCTGATACCGACCTTCCTCCTTGCCATGATGACAATCTTTCCAGCATCTTCTCTCTTGGTCTCAATCTGCCACTCCAGCCCTTCAGCTTTCCTATTCTCATAGCAAGTCCAACGAGTGTGGGCTGTCCTCTTCGGATGCGAGAAATCCGATGTTTGCGTTAACTTCTGTCAAAATATCTTCATTGATCTTTCTATCCGTCCAGTGTTCTCATCATTCTTCTATAAAAACACATCTCTGTAGTCTCCACATAAATATTCTTGCTTGTTTGCTAATTGTCCATGTTTCTCTTCAGTACATCAGGATTGACTCAATATACAGTTTGTGTTTTTAATGAGTTAAAGGGCGTATTTTTAATGACTGTGCAGTGCTTTAAAATACAGTATTGCGGGTCCAAGTTTTGTATTTACCTAATACGTTGCATGGAATTTACAGAGCGTGAATACAAAACTTGAACTGGAAATATTTTCAAACACTGCAGAGTCATTAAACATACACCCTGTTGCTCTTAAGAACTCATTTGCTCACATTGACTGGCAAAGATCAGCTTCAGAGAATAGTCATCGACTTTTGAAATGCTGCCTGTGCTTGGGCTATAATATATTTAACTCCCCTAATACATTTGTCTTCTGCTGTTATTAAAGTACCCAAACACATAAATACATTGACTTGCTTCAGGTTGGTTCCATGTACTTTGATTTGCATTTGGATATACACTCGTTTGGATATACTTTTGTTTTTCTGTAATCTCTCTCTCTCTCTCTCTCTCTCTCTCTCTCTCTCTCTCTCTCTCTCTCTCTCTCTCTCTCTCTCTCTCTCTCTCTCTCTCTCCTCTTTTCCCCCAGTCATTTGTTTTGACTTAGCTTTGCAATTATATTATTATATATATCATATATTGCGACTACTTTTCATTTTCAGCTACCATGTCACTGTCATAACACAGATTTCTATCTTTTTACATTATGTCCACTTGTCGTTGTTGAGTTGAGTTAAGAACCGACATCACTGCACTCAGGACATTCCCATACATGCTCCGTCCCCTCGCTCAACAGCCAGCGAAGGGCCATACTACTAATCGTTCCCACCATTATCTGATTAACAGTTCTCCTGGTCTTTCCTCTCAGTTTTGAGATTCTTCCAGAACCCCTACCGATATTCCTGGCATATATCGTATGGATCTCAGTTCACATTTAATGCATAATAATTAAATGAAAAATGTCATTTAGATTATTATTAGCTTTAGTATTTAACACTGCCAGTTTCGGGGAGTAAAGTAATGCCTATTCCATAACGTGTTAATAATCACTATCTATATAGTCTCTATCAATAATACGTAAATTATCAAGGCAGTCCCAGCGAGTTATTTACATTTAGCTCATTATCGACGACTTCAACTCCACCTACACTTAGAAACAAACATGGACGACTAACATTCGACTATGAGAAAGAAGAATATGTAAATATATTGATTACAGCCCAGTATCTAATTCGTTTACCTGACCGCCTGGCGGTCATGAGTTTGAATCCGAATCGATGGTGCATACAGCTCAGGGCTAAATGGAGACTGTAAGCCGAAGACATTTCCATCTTATTTGATCAACTGTCTCCAGTTGATGCCAAGAAAGCGGGTTCAACCCCTACACTGGTCAGTTAGACTAAAATGTTGACTTCTCGCACTTGACTTTGGGACGTAAAGAACAAGTACCTTATCATAAGTCAGAGTAGGTTCGCCTGAAAGCGAGGGATACAGGTAATAGGGAAAGCTACCCCCAGTGGAAACACCAGTCTAGTGCACTAGAAGCATAAGAACGTGTAGGGACTACGCTTGAGTTCAAAGCAAGCGAACGCAAATAGCTTACACAACATCACACAATCAATGCTTATTTATGAAACACGTGTAGAGGTAATGGGCGTCATAAGACTAACTGCGTGGTCTACAAATCTCAGAGAGATCGGAATGATCCTGTTAGATATGACGTCAGTGTTTTTCACAATAAGTAGCAATTACACAGTTCACAGAAAAGTCGATGGCAGAACTCTTTAAACTAAAAGACGTTTTGCAACATGATTAGTCATATGCTAGGTTATGCGTGAGTGTGTGTATGATAGTGAGTGAGTGTTTGAGTGTGTGCATGAGTGTGTGTGTGTGTGTGTGTATGCATGTGTGTATTAAAGTTATGTAAGTGTACTGAGTGCAAGCGTATTTCCTGTAGCAACATTCGGGTGCGAAACATGGACATTTAACGAATTATATGGAGAGCTCACGCGAATCTCGTAAGTTAAGTGTTGGAAAAACGTATTTTAAAAAACGTATTACTAATTCATTTGAAAACAGAACAAATAGACATATCCACCAAGAACTCAATACTGAAGGCAATTAATTGTTAATATATGTAACAATAACAGTCAAGTAGTGAAGTTCTAGAAAAACGTGGTATGAAAAGAGAGTTGATGAAAGAAATAAAACAAGAGGCAAGTGATATCATTCGGCCACATTAAAGAACACACCTCTCTTATAACAGTCATACTGCAATGTAAGGTTGAAGACAAGCGAGCAAGAGGTAGACAATGATACAAGTGAGAAGATAATATCACCATATGGACGAACAACCGTCTGACAGAATGTACGATCAAGACGATAGACAGACTGTATTGCAGAAATCTTTTTTGTGTGGAGACGGCTCCTGATTGGGTGAATCATTAGGACACATAAAAGTGAGGAAGTAAAATGCTTTGAGCATGTGAAAATGTCTGCATGTCTAGAAAAGATAACCATGCAAGGAAGTGAATAGAGTGAGCTGAGAAGATAAAGGAACAACACAAATAGAATCACGATGCCATAGGTAATTTACATATGACACGAACAGAGACAGGCAATTTTATCTGAATTTTGAAAAACAGAAATTTCGAAAGACACTGGGGCAATGTTCTGCACAAGAAAATCCACTGGATGATAATGAATAAAGTTGCTTATTTTGACAGGGGCATTTTACAGACAAAAATAATCTTCGAGCAACATGGCGTCTGAGAATATAAGCCAAAAGAAAAGTAGAAATAGAATTACTGGACGTATGTGAAGGCATCAGTTAATCCTGGGAATTGGTACGTGCAACATTTGACGTGATGGAAGATCTACTGCAGAGAAAGGATGTCCAATTGTGTGGGAGTGGCGAGATGTATACAGTTTAATAAAAAGGTTAGAAGAGAGGTCGAGGTTGAAACAGTGATTTTATATATATAATCTGGCGAAATATTGGCTAGACTAGGCGTTCAACTGCCGGCCTGTGACCATGGAGTCATATCCACATTGAAACGGATCTTTAAAACTAATTCAGCCTCTCAGGCTGACCAGTCCTGAAACTAATATAAAGATATATACTAGGAAATATAAATATTCCAATGATATTGACTACATCGGTAATCGATTGCCGATTGATCTATAAAATAATATGGGGTTAGCGCCATATACCTAATTCGCATCGGGATGTATAAAAGGTTCCTTTACATTTGAAAACTGTATAATCTTAATTTCTTAAAAACTGAAGATTTTAGAAGTCAATTTAAGCAGTGTATGTATTCGTCTTTTGCTCGTAAACCCCAATTGCGGCATAGACCGTATCCAACTCACCCCAACCCGTCCTCTACTTAGCTATTTCATGCAGGCCCTGTCCGTGGCCTCCATATATTATTAATTCCTGCCGCTACTTCTGTTCTCCGTAGTTTGTTTCTTTAGTGAGAAGAGGAATTGGGTCTTTCACTGATCTTTTTATTTTTGCCATGTAGATTCCAGACGATGACCTTTCTAGTTACACGTATACCAGGTTTTCTAAATGTCTGTCCTATCTAGGGTTAACATCTTTTCTTCACCTCTTGATTCACCTGTACTTGTCTTGTTCTCTCTGTGAGCTGCACGTTGGTGATTCTGTTTCACCATCTTAGTCTTTTCTATTATAAGCAGACGCGAAAATTAATTAATGTTTGCTGTGTAATAATAATCGTCTCAGTCGTTTTCAATTTTTTGATCCATACAGTAGTGCTGATGTAACGTTAGTATTGAATATTTTAAGTTTGGTTCTAAATTAATTTGTTTTTAACTTCCACACATTTGCTAGTCCTCTAAAAGGTTCTCTTGCCTTTTAAATTCTATTTTCAGGCGACTGTACAGTATATACAAACGCTATCGATCGTAATGTGCCAGAATTATCCTTGCAACAGGAAATAAAATGCAAACAGCATGCAAATTAACATTTCTAAAACAAAACCTATGTTAATAGGAACCAGGCAAAGACTTCACACTCTAAACTCGCAGAGAACTCTTCAGCTGTACATTGGTAGCATGCCTTTAGAAAGGCACTGGGTCGTATCATAGATCAAAATATATCCTTTAATTCCCATGTTCATGCTCTAGTCAAACAAATAGCCAAAAAAGTATACCAACTTGCCAAAATTAAAAATTTCCTCGACGAAAACACAAGACAGATATCCTATACTTCCCACATACAAACACATAATGATTATTGCTCCACAATCTGGGATGGATGCTCCAAATCAATAACAAAAAGCCTGTATTCACTCCAATCAATGGCGATCAGCATACAGACAATTTTAACCTTCAAGAACGTCTTCAGTTACTGCCTCTCCACAAACGCCTACTTTGTAATAAGGCTAAACTAATTCACAAAATCTTATTTCAAAATGCTCCAAGCTAGCTTTGGCCATTGTTTAAACATAACACAAGACATAGCGAACGATTAAATATACTTCATGTCCCTAAACCTAGAATAGACTTATATAAAACAAGCTTAGTATACTATGCCACTCAGTTGTGGAACAATCTTCCACAAGAAATCAAAGACACCACCAATCATTATACATACAGTCGCAACCTGTTTGAATACTACCTCAGGACAGACTACATTCCCCCATTAAAAACAAAACAAAACAACAACAACAAAGACAATAACAATGGTAAATTATCTCGAACGATAACTAGCCAAAAAACATTAAAATATGTATGGTACGTTACGCCTTCCTTGGGTATTTATAATGCCTCAGTGAGTCATGTATTATTGATTATTTTACATGCGTTTTAATGCTTATTGTTCTTTTTTTGTCAAAGATTTGCTTTATAAGAGATGTTGAATGAAAGAATGTATGACAGGAAATAGAAAAGAAGGGCAGAATGTCAGACGGGCCTGCGTGCCCAATTCTAAACCCTTTGAAAATAAAGATTTTCGTTCGTTCGTTCATTCTGGTCTTGTGTTGATATATTTTTCTTTCTTTTTTGGATTTGTGTCTCGACATCTTTGTCCATATTGCTACTTAAACACATATATAATTCCGTCTCTTGAAGTGAGGTTTCAATAGGGAATATCTCAGATGAATTAACAGTTGTTTTATTTTATTTTGAATTCATGAGCGGCTAAATGGCTTCCATGCTCATCTAAATAAATAAGGTTTGTTGCATATACTTTAGAGGATGCAGCAATCAACTCCAACATTATTTGGACTGTTTGTGATTTCTGGGCAAGTTTACGCTCAGTAGTTTGTCATTTTTTTCTGAATGACTGATACTCACATCATTGTATGGAAGCCAACGTAATGGGGCTGCCTCCAAATCGTCCGCAGCTGTGTTTCTAACACGGTATGCGGGATTACGAATTGCATTCGTAACCACTTCACCGTGGTGCTCATTTACAACATTTTACCCCAAAAAAAGGTATTTGCATAAGCTTTACAGGACTTCGCTGTCATTACTTGGCTGTTGGTGATTTCTGGGCAAGTTTATGTTCAGTAGTTTGCCATTGCTTTCTGAATTACTGACACTCACAACATTATATGAAAACCAACACAAGGAGGTCTGCTTCCAAATGCCGCACAGCTGTGATTCCAACGCGGCATGCGGTATTATGAGTTGCTTTAGCAACCCCTTCTCCACATAGCCGGTACAATAGTAAAGGCTGTGGGTGAATACGTGTATGTTGTATCTGTCATGCATGTTGTATTTTCCCATGGTGTTCTAAACATTATTTCTTATTGTCTTTTGCCCATCATAAAATAATTAATTGAAGGCCAGTCATCATTTAGAGGCGGGATGTGCTACTCTGAAAATTTTGTCATGTCATTGTTGTTGTTTTTTGGTGTGATTTATGCTGTCTCACAGATCGTTGTATCATGATGAAGTGTACGTCGTCTAAACCGATCTTGAACATGTTTCAATGTGATGCAGGACTTAAGAGCACACTTAAGGATGTCTTAATAGTATTTATTGCTAGTCGCCTGGGGATTATTTTTCATGATGCAGTTCACCATAGAATATTCTCTTTGGAGTAGAGGATCTGGCATGCTGGCGTGGTGATTCTGGTGTTTCTGTAGTTTAATGTGGATGCGTGACAGGAGTGCCATATCGGGAACTAGATAATGAAATCATGTCCTGCTATTTTAATTTTCTATAGTTTTCTTAGATAAGTTTTGCAATTAACCTGCTTTATAATGATTCCGATGAGAGTCTCAAATACTGGAGCCACTCTGAGTGGAGTTTGGTAAAATACCGCAATATTTGAGTCACTTCAAGTGGCGCAAGATAACGTGAAGTGTAATACCATTTTACGGGCCTTATGGCAAAATGGGCATCATGTGCTAGACCACCCATATTCTATAATACGAACCGACATTCAGTGTGTAATGTGATCAGTATCACACCGGAATCCTTTACTTCCGAAGAATTTTTTTGGTACCCATTTTAGGCTGGGTAGACCTGGGACAATAGAAATCATCTCATGGGATCGAATCCACGACCCTCGGGATGGTAACCAGGTCAATAAATGCCGGAAATGTCGGCCTCGTCTCTCAGAAATTATGAAATCTGAACTAAAGTGGGGGTTATAGCAGGGCTAGATTTTATTAAAAGGCTGCAAGGTCAAACGGTTTGGCCATGTAACTAGTTTACCAACTAACAGTATACCACAACAAGCAATGACGTACAGTCCAAATGGAAGCAGAAGAAGAGGCCGACTACGTAAATGATGGACAGAGGCAATAGCAGAGTCCATGGAAGTCTCGATACATGAGACCGATAAACAGGCAATCTCCCGCTGTTTATACTTCATTTCGACACCCTAAGGTATAAGAGGAACAAGATGCGATGAAATGGGATCCAATTCTCTTGTTTTGGCGTCTACTTAATGCTGATAATACAGTTGTACTGAACTTAAGACGCTAAAACTGTATTTCTTCATGTAAAAAGGACATAAGTAGACTTCAGGAGAATTGGATCAATATTGTAAAAACTGGTTAGTGTCACAAGAAGCCATTCAATCAGAAATGATTACTGTTTTCACGGCCATCGTGAGAGCGGCAAGAATCTGGTTATCTGTCTGCAAAACTGGCAGTAAAAGAGAAATGAAAACATGAAACGCAAAACCTAATACATATGAACGTAGAAGTTGACAACCTATTGATGGATATTCGACACAAACTGATTACTGAGATAAACACAGTATTCTCATTCCTTCTCAGAAAATTCTAGAAATGACCGAGTAAGAGTTTCATGGTGCTAGGTCTAGCCCATTTTGCACTGCTTGCATTTAGCAGACCTGTCGTTGCTGGTTTCTGAGAGGAATTGTATGCAATAATTAACTGTCACTGAATGTCAGAAACAGAGTACTGACATATTGTTTAAAGCATGTTATGCTGTGGGGCAATGGGTCGTAGTAGGCGACCGGACGAATCAGCAATTGCAAATCGGCAACGTGGATATAGTTTCTGAGATTGTTACACGTGTCCTGGATTGCCGTTGCAACTAACAGCGAGTGCATCGAAATGGCTGATGGCAATGTTATGTAGAACCTGTTCTGCTTTGTGGTCGTGTGTCGTAGATGACCGAACAAATTAGGAATTGCTAAGGGGCAACGTTTATGTGGTTTGTGAGATTAATACACATGCCTGGGACTGCCAGAGTGACTAACCACGAGTGCACCGAAAAGGCTGACGAAAGCAGAACATTAAATGAAATATAAGAATAACATACACAGCATTCTTTGATCATACACTGAGAACAAATGCTGTAGAAGACATTGTGACGACTGGAAAGATCAGCTGTAGAAAAGGCAGAGCAAGACATATAGACGTGACGCTGAATGGAGTGTGAAGGTGGCATGGAGGAATATCATCAAAAGAACTGACCCAGATCAGCACGGATCAAGATCTGTGGGGATGCATGTACGCCTTAGTCAGTTGGCAGAGCACGTGATAATGGTGATGTCATTGCTGGAGTTGAAAGTGGACGTCTGCTTTAGTGAGCAAGCTCACTAACCTCTAAGTTACTGTGCTTGCATTTTTAAATATTGACACTCTCAACTGTCAAGTTTATGTGACTGTTTATTTAGTGAAATGAAGATTTCATTGTGACACGTGAGGGTAAGAGCATCCATTTTTGAATTTTTACCAATTAGCGATTCACGACAACGTGAGACTTAATTAACTATGTGTGACTAGCAAGAGATAAGCGCCACGCACGATCTACAGAAAGGCCTGCAGTTTTATTTACTCCTTGCTTTGTCGAGCTGCCTATATTGCCAACATGTCCTCCAACTTACGATCATCAACTGTGTCAAAGCGGTGTGAAAATGTAAACAAAAACAAGACGAGACAAAAGTTAGTTAGCACGCCAGCTCAGCGACTGAATCGATCATCTTCATCGCCAACATCCATCACGTTGTCTAGTGAACAATCAGACACTGATGTCCAGCTGGACAAACAACACAATTCACCAGCTCAATCTTATCAAACTAACACATCACCTTCAAAGACGCTTTCTTCGGCCGAAACCACAATGATTGTCGTGAACTAATTCAGGCTTTGGAGACGAGGTTAAAAGATTTTATTACCAACAACACCACTAATATTATTGCGGATTTTAAAAATGAAAACATTCTTCTTCGAGAGGAAATCCGAATCCTTAAAGAAGAGAAGGAGACTTTTAAAACATCCATACATGCCTTGAAACTAAAGCGTGCACAGTCATTTCATAAAAGTGCACAAACAGAAAGTATCCATGGTGTTGTAGATGCGTGTGTTACCAGTGAATGTTTGTCGCATAATGACATACAGATAGTTTCTACAAGCAACAAAACCACCACTAAACCTGTAGAACGCACACCATCTATCTACCCCATCGATGTGCATATCAGCAACAGGTTCCAGGCCTTAAGTGTAGACTTTCCAGCTGCAGACTTGGAATCACAGAGCTCAGTCGTTACCACTACTGGATATCAACAACCAACGCAAGCAAGTTATAATAAACAAGAACACAAGAAAGACGACAGTGACCAGTGGCAACAACAGTCCAAGCGGACACGCCAGTAGCGTGAAATAACCATAGATCATAGTGCAACACATGTCGTCATTGGAGACTCCCTGCTGAAGGGAATCTATAGTGATCGCATGTCATCTTCTGACAGCGAATCAACTACAATCTACCCTGTACCAGGCGCTGACATTGACAGGCTGACCGCTACACTGCGACCTCACAACTAGCTACATTGGAGGTGCTGTTGCGCAATAGATTTTCGAAATCATCTTTGTTTATTTCATCTATCATTCCACCATGTTACGGGTTCCAGCGTCGTACTGCCGATGCTGCTAATCTAACGTTATATAAATTCTGTAAAAATAATAGCATGAATTTCATAAATAACACCCCTTACTTTACGTCACCGTCCGGAGCTCCTAAGAAAAAACTATACAGGGATCAAGTACATTGTTCCAAGCTAGGAAGTAGCTTCCTAGCGAAGAACATAAAATATCCCGAACGTGCACAACAACCAGCACCAGTTACAGGAGTAAACCGAACTTCACCTCCGGCAACAGCCATCTCACTGTGTTCAGAAAACACTCCTTCTCTTCCCACACCACCATTGCCTGTACCCCAGGAACACAATGTCGTGAATAACAACCCAAACTCCAATCCAAATGGTGCTAAATATGATACTTTGTTTCCTACCTTTCCCGTAAAACAGTCTCCCTCTATGATGTCAAAGGGGACACCGTTAAACAATGGTGCTGTTCCGCCGATGCCTGCTTCCAATGTAGGCACTTCCAGTGACACTCATAGCAATCCCTCGCTGGACGGTAATCTACAACCCTATGAGTGGAACCGTCAACTTCAGCAGCTAATGCGATACAATCCTGCAGCCCTGCACCAAGCATTCATGATATCACTCCAGCAAAGACATTTTCCTGTCCCCTCTAACAGCCTTAACTATTTCTAAATAAAGTTTCAAAATCCCTGCAATTTGTATACCACAAGCGACATCTTCCTTTTAGTTTGTAATGTTCGCCAATCACGATCAGTGGCTCAACAAAAATGGTCTATATATAGGCCATCTCAACATCTTTCATCTGCTCAACAAATTACCCGAGCTCTCGGTAATACTGTCCAAACAGTTCCATGTGTTTGGAATCACAGAAAGTCGTCTTAACGACAAAATAACCGACTCCGAAATCTCACTTAAGGGGTTTAAAGTAATTCGGAAAGTTGCAAATCAAAAATTAGAGACAGGTATTGCTGTATACATTTCCAATTCCCTCAACTGGTCCCATAGAAGTGATCTCGAGACAGTAGAGATAGAATGTGTTTGGTTAGAGGTGAAGCCAGCCATCCAACAACCGTTTCTCATTGGATACCTACATAGGAATCCTTGTGCCGGGTACAGTTGGTATGACTGCTTCACTACAATGATGGATAGAGTGTTTACAGCAGGTAGAGAAGTTATGATACTAGGTGACTTCAACATAGATATTAGTAAATATAACTGACATGGGACGATATCATTCTTTCTTACAATTTCAAACAACTAATAAACCGTCCCTCAAGGGTTACTGACACATCCTCAACTATAATTGATCATATATATGTTACTTGTCCAGATAATATTATTGAATGTTCTGTTCCTGTTTGTACAGTTAGTGACCACTACCGGGTATGTTGTACATGGTCAAGAATTGGGTTCAAATCTCTTAAACATAAACATGTAAGTATCAAATTTAGGAATTTTAAAGCATTCAACCAAGATTTATTTTTGCAAGACTTAAGAAAAGCAGCCCTTGATCACGTTTACCAACTTCCTGATCCGGACGATGCATTAGCTTTCTGGACGAAGACAGTCTACAATGTGTTCGATAAACACGTGCCAATCAAAGAAGTTCGAGTCAAAAATCAACATAAATCCCCATGGGTCACTAGAGAAGTGCTGGAAATCATGAGAGAGCGAGATACAGCACACAAAAATATAGACTGCATCAATTACCGCAGACTAAGGAATAAAGTTAAATATGAAATTCGTAGGATAAAAAAAGATCATTTTAAAAATTTGATTGTAGATAATTCAAACAGTACAAATATATGGAAGGCTATTAACTTGCTAACCAATAAGAAACGCCGTACAGAATCAGCAATACCAAATTCTATAACATGCGATGAATTCAGTTGGTTCTTTCAATCAGAAATAGAGAATCTAAAGTCTTCAATACCAGACTCATCGTGTAATTTAAGTTCACTGGCATCATTCTGTGAGGAGAAGTGCACCAGAAATATTCCCGCTGAGATTCCTTTAATGTCTGTTGCAGACGTTTATAAATATCTCTTAAACCTCAAATCAACAAATTCACACGGCCTAGATGGTATCAGTAATAGAATTCTTCGTTGTGCAGCACCAGTTATTAGTGAGTCCTTAACGTTCATATATAACCAGTGCCTGGCTAAAAACTACTTTCCATCTGCATTTAAAATTGCTAAAGTGTTTCCGCTAATTAAAAATGGCTCAATCGATAATAGCGTTTTGGGTAATTATAGACCTATTTCTTACTATCGTCGCTATCAAAACCACTAGAAAAACGCATTCATAAAATAACGTTACACCATTTAATTAACAATGATCTAATAATTAACAGTCAATCTGGGTTTCAACCTAAATATTCTTGCCATAGTGCTCTAACAAAAATGACCGATAACTGGCACTTAAACATCAACAACGGTAGAATTTGTGGAGCGGTGTTTGTAGACTTTAAAAAAGCTTTTGATATGGTAGATCACGATATTTTAATTTGAAAACTCAAGCAAATGAAGACAAGCACCAACATGGTGAACATAATTACGTCATTTCTATCCGACAGACAACAAGTCGTGTCCTTCAACAACTGTCTATCAAGACCCACACAGCTTAATATTGGTGTGCCTCAGGGCTCAATACTAGGTCCGCTGCTTTTTGCAGTTTATATTAATGATCTTCCTTTATATATCAATACAACTTGTGATCTATTTGCAGACGACAGTACTATATATACTAGTCAAGAAAACCGTAGTGAATTAGAGAATTCTTTACAAAAGGAACTTGATAATCTTACTAGATGGAGCAATGAAAACCGCATGCAAATTAACATCGACAAAACCAAATCCATGCTAATAACGACCAGACAAAAACTACAGACACTAGCCATAACTGGATCACCGCTCGAACTCCGCATGGGCACGTTGCCTATAATTAATGTGACTGATCATAAAACACTAGGTCTTTTAATTGACAGCCATTTGAACTGGAGCTCTCATGTTCACGCTCTTACCAAGAAAATAGCACAAAAAGTTTACCAACTTGCTAAAATTAAGCACTTCCTGGACGAAAACACACGAAAAATATTCTATACATGCTATATTCAATCACATCTCGATTACTGTTCCACAGTTTGGGATGGATGCCCTAAATCTAATTTAAAACAACTATGTTCTCTACAAAACCGCGCTATTCGTCTGGTTTCTGGCATAAAGCACGTTGAAAGTAATAATTTGTACAGTCATCTAAGACTTCTACCACTACAAAAGCGCTTCCTTTTCAACAAACCCAAATTAGTGAATAAAATTATATCTCAAAATACCCCAGAGTATCTTCTGCCGCTGATTCAATCTAATGCAATGAACAGCAAGCGCCTAAATTTGTTACATGTCTCAAAGCCTAGATTGGACCTCTACAAAACATGTTTCGCCTATTCTGGTGCTCACTTATGGAATGATCTGCCTCCAGATCTGAAAACTCCAATGAGTCCCTACACATTTAACCGAAAACTCTTTCAATACTTAATCCATACCGATTATATGCCACCATAATTCATTTACTGGTATAATTGTTCAGTATAATTGTTCATTATAATTGTTTAACTATAATTGTTCACTATATATGTGTGTGCGTGTGGGAGCGAGAGAGAGAGAGAGAGAGAGAGAGAGAGAGAGAGAGAGAGAGAGAGAGAGAGAGAGAGAGAGAGAGAGAAAGTGGGTGTCAGAGAGAGGGAGAAAGTGAATGTGTGTGTGCGCACGTGCATGCGTGTGTGTGGAGAGAGTGATTGAGCGAGAAATGGTGGGGGAATGTGTCAGTGCATGCATTCGTACGTGTATGTGTGAGAGTCAGTGAGGGAGTGTGTGCGTGCACGCATGCGTTCATGCGTATGTGTATGTGTGAGAGAGTGTGATTGAGAGAGTGAGTGTGTGTGTGTGTGTGAAGGATTGTGTGTGAGAGAGTGAGACAGTGGGAGAGTTGATGTGTTAGTGTGTGTGTGTGTGAGCGCGCTCATGCGTGTGAGTGTGTGTATATGAAAGAATACAGAGAGACAGAGAGAGAGAGAGAGAGAGAGAGAGAGAGAGAGAGAGAGAGAGAGAGAGAGAGAGAGCTGAGCAGATGCATGTCATGTAACACGCATGTTATGTAACACGCGAATCCATATGTTTGTGTATTCTCATCTGTCATATTATCAGTTAAATACCATTTGATTTTATCATGCATAATATAAACCCATGTTCATTACTGTAGTTTGAGTGAGAGAGTCAGTGAGTGTGAATGAGAGACAGAATGAGTGAGCGTGAGAGTGAATGAGTGAGCGGGAGAGTGAATGAGTGAGCTGGAGAGTGAGTGAGTGAGCGGGAGAGTGAATGAGTGAGCGTGAGAGTGAATGAGTGAGCGGGAGAGTGAATGTGTGTGTGTGTATGTGGGAGAGAGAGAGAGAGAGAGAGAGAGAGAGAGAGAGAGAGAGAGAGAGAGAGAGAGAGAGAGAGAGAGAGAGAGAGAGAGCATCACTATTTTTACGTCACATACTTTTTATGTACACATTTTTCTCCATGTTTAACATTTTTATGAGACTGCTCATGACAATTGTCAGTGTATGTGTGTGAGTAAAGTGTGGGAGTTGTTCATACTAGTATCAATACTAACTTGAGAAATTTTGTATGTGTCTAGATGTGAGGAAGTGTGAGTGTGTGTGGAGGATGTGTGTGAGTGTGGGATATGTGTGGGTGGGGGATGTGTGGGTGGGGGTATGCGTTTGGATGGGTTGGGGTGTGTGGGTTTTGGTGGGTAGTGATATTTGTGGGTGTTGGTGGGATGTGTGGATGGATGTGTGGGGGTGAAAGTAGGGGTGTGGGAATGGGTGTGGGGGATGTGTGTATGGGTGGAGGATATGTGTATGGGACGGATGCGGGGGATGTGTGTTTATGTGGGTGGAGATGTGTGGATGGTTTGAGGAAGTATGTGTGGGAGGCGGGGTTGTGTGGGTAGGGGATTGTGTTGGGTGGATTGGGGATGCAAGGGCGGGTGGGGAGAAGTGTATGGTGTGTGGGTTTGAGATATGTGTGCGGTGTGTTGGTGGGGGATGTGTGAATGATGTGTGGGTGGAGGGTATGTTTGTGGTGGTATGGGTGAGGATATGTGTGTGGGTGGAGGATAGTGTGTGGTGTGGGGATGTGTGTGATGGGTGCGGGGAATGTGCGTATGGGTGGGGTATATGTGTGGGTGAGTAGGGGATGTGTGGTGGTTGGGGAAGTATGTGGGGGTGTGTGGGTGGGAGATGTGTGCGTGGATGGGGAATGTGTGGGTGGGGGTGTGTGAGTGGCTTAGGGATGTGTAGGTGGGTGAGGGAGTTGTATGTGTCGGGGTGGGATGTGTGAGTGGGTGGAGGATGTGTGTGGGTAGGGGTATTGTGATCGAGAGATGTTTGGTTGGGGGTGGGTGGGTGGGTGGGGGTGTGTGGGTGCGTAGTGGAGGATGTATGCGTGAGTGAGTGTGTGTTGGTGGACGGGTAGGGAATGCGTGTGTGGGTGGGGAGAGGTGTGTGGTGTGTTGGTTGGGGATATTGTGTGGGTGAGGTATGTGTGTGTGTGGGTGGGGGATTTTTGTGGTGTGTGAGTGGGGGTATGTGGGGTGGATGGGTAAGGGTATCTGTGTGGGTGTGGGTGGGAATATTGTGTGGTATCTGGGTGGGGGATATGTGTGTGGTGTGTAAGTGGGGATGTGTTGGTGAGGGATATGTGTGTGTGTGGTGCGTGGGTTGGGAATAGTGCGTGGTAGGGGGTGTATGTGATGTGCGGGTGGGGGATTGTGTGGTGGGGGATTAGGTTAAGGCATGTGTGGGTGGGTGGAAGTTGTATGTGTGGGTGGTGGGGTGTGTGTGAGTGGATTGGGGATGTATGGGTGGTT